>PVKS010002138.1:104660-124063 GCA_004027875.1 Aplodontia rufa
CAGTTGTGTACGTGGTGCTGGGGTTTGAACCCGGGTCCTCGTGCTTGCCAGGCAAGCGCCGAAACCGCTGAGCCACCGCTCCAGCCCCTGACCCTCTCTCTTAAAAAGATTTTTGTCCCCAACCTAATCTTTTTTTTTTTTTTTAACTTCTTCTCTATAGAATGAATATAGGGTGTTGAGAACAAAATGAGCTGATGGGTGATGGGATAAATGTGCTTCATAAATGGGAAATAATGTATTCATGTCTTTCGGCGCTAAGTCCACAGACTAGTCCCATGCCCCATTCCACTGCAGAGCAGGGAACCAGCTTACCCGAGGACTGTGCCTGGGTCTCCCTGTCCAGTGGAACAATGGGGGGTGAAGTCTGGAGGCCAGCCTTGAACCAGATCAGCAGGAACATCCGCAAGACAGCCCTGGGTTGAGGAGTATAGCAGGACTGTGGGGAGGTGGCTAGCAAGCAGGGGACAGGAGTGCTCTGTTGAGCACCATCCTTACAGCTGGCCCAGGTCACCCCATCCAGGCCCTTCCCTCCACAGCCCAACCTACTTGGCCAGCTGGATGAGGGCAATGACGAGCCAACGGCCCACTTCGCCCCACACCTTGGCAGCCCCCATCTCCATGAACACCTCCACGCACTCCAGCACGCTCAACCATGTCAGCAGCTTCTGCTGGCTCAGCGACTGCAAGAACCCCAGGCCAAGAGGTCAGGGGGCTCCCTCAGTCCCAAGACCTCATGCTATGGGGGAGAGAGCTGAAATTTCCCTCTTTTCAAGCCTGAGTGTGTGGGCCCAAGTTCAAACACCAACTCCATAACTAACAGGGTGGTGGCCAGGGATGGGTTCTTCCCCCTCTCTGAAATTGCCTCTTCACTGGGGATGGGGATACTAACACTTGGTTTGAGGCTCAGGTGGATGTAGGTCTTCTCACACCGAGAGTGTAACACGTGTGGCCCACATGGGCTGGGCATTAATGCTTCATTCCTGAGTCCCTGTGCTCCCCGCCCTCAGCGCCTGGCCAAATTCTCACCACAGGCAACTTTTTCCGCAGTTCCTTCCGTAGGATTCCATCATTGAGCAGCACAAGCAGGTTAGAGGCAGAGTACACTGAGGGGAAGAGTGTGGCCTTTGGAGGCTGGCTCTACAGCTCCACCCCAGTCACCTCACCTCTCCAGAGCTCCAGGGATCACCTGTCAAGTTTTGTGCTCAGCCTCCCATGAACTGTGTGGAAACCAACTTGACTCTCTGTCCTTTTCCTCAGAGCTCCACCTCCCCAACATAACCGAGTGTGGGTGGTTGGACCAACAAAGGAAGTGTGGATCTCAGAGACAAACCAACTCCTGTCCTGCTGGACAGCACCGGCATCCAGTTCCTCACAACTAACTGCCCAGAGTGCTCCCAGCAACCACACACATGTGGTTCCTCCTCCTCACCCGTGCTAGCTCTTTCTGCAGGCTGTCCCTGAAAGTCTATGCCACCTCTACCTTTCAAAACCCAACCCATCTTTCAGGACTGTCACCTCCAGTATTCACTGGGCAAGCACTATTGTGGCATTATAGCTTGGGAATCCTGGAACCTGGGAGATCTGGATTTGAATCTTGATTCTGGCATCATCAGTGGCTACTCCCTAACTTCCCTGGGCAGTGCGGGCAACAGTGCCCACTTCATTACCGTTGGGAGGACTAACTGGCACAGGAAGGAAAGGTGCATAATCCAATGCATAAACAATAGCTAACAAAGTCTTCACACATGTCTCTCTACCAAGGGGACAGAAGGCCCTGGACAGACCGATTCAGTTACAGCGCAAAATGATCTACTGCACAGACCTCAAGCCAGTGCGATCACACCCTCTGGGACGCCCTTGCAGGCCCAGGCCGCCCCCAGCCCTCCCCAGAGCCCGACTCACCCAGCTCTGACAGCTCGTGCGAATCAGAGAAGCGACCTGAGAAAACGGTACAGGAGGCATCGGTGAGCGTGTGCCTCACCCAGCAGCTTCGCGTCCCCACACCTCCCCTCCCTACGGGAACCTGGACGGGTCTTCTCAAGCACAGACATTACTACCCTGAATCCGCAGGGAAGGGAACCACTGGGTCAAAGGTCAGTGCCCCGAAGGAATGGGTCAAAGGTCAGGGTGGCACCTGCCAGCAGGTAACTGAGGCCCCGCACTGCCGTCTCCAGCTGAGCTGTGGCGGCCGGGTGACGAGTCACGTACTCCTGGTAGCGGAGGCACAGGAGCCGCAGCTTCTCCATCCTGCCCTCGGCACCAACAGACCCAAGGCCGACCGTACGACTGGCCGCGGCTCCGGGCTTCCTGCGCCCTCCTTCCTGCTTCCGGTACTAGGCCCGCCTCCCGGTTGCTTAACTTCCGCCGGCCAGAAGGATGGTGACGTAAAGAGCCTTTGAACCACCCTTCCCCGGATCTCTGAACTCACCTCCCACCCGGATAGCGCTTAGCAACTGCGGGCCTAAACCCGCCCTCCCTCCTCCTTCCAGCCATTGGCTAACATGCTCTCCGCCCCCGGCTCCCCCGAAGCCGTCGCGACCCTTGGTTGGCTGACCTTGCGCCTGCGCAGTTAAAGCCCAGCGAAGGCTGGGCACTTCATGCTGGAGGCGGGTGTTTGAACCCTGAGCCTTTCCAATAGAGCGCCGAGAGGTTCGAACGGGAAGACCGGACTTTAGGAGGCTGGGAGGTAGCGTGCGGAGAGGAACCTCGATCAGACTGGGGGAGGCGCCGGGAGTCTAAAAAAGTCAGATTGTGTCTCAGTAGGTGTGCATTTGGCCAGTTGCCTCCGTCTCCAGCCCCTCACAGCAGGTAGTGTTTGGAAAACTGAAGCCAGCCTCCCAGTGCAGTCTCTTTCCCCTAACTAACTGACCTAGAGCCATGGCTTTGGCCCCGGATCCCTCAAGGACTTGTACCCCAAGAGCGCATCTCGACGCCCACCTTCGCTCTAAAACAACCGGCCAGGCTTCTGCTTGCGGCTCGGGGGTGAACTTGGGCTTCAGGCTTCCCTATCTATAAAATGGTTTGAGAACAAATTTGGTCCTTGAACTCGGGTTAATCTCAGAGCGCTTTGTGGCGCTTAGATGTACCTTCCGGCCCTCCGCTGCGCCCCAGTGGATGGGAGTACCTCCCGGGGCTGCTTTCCCAAGCCGAGCAGTCTCCCCGTTAGGGGCGGCGGCGGCAAAGCTGCAGCGTGAGGTGAGTGGGAGCAGGACACTCCGGGGAGGGAGCTGATTGGCTGTGGGGAAGGGGCGTGGCACCACTGGGTCGGCGGCCCGCGGATTTAAGGCACGGGGCGGGGGGGGGGGCATTATTATTCTAAATCCCTTCCACCAGACCCTGAATCCAAATGGGGGAAGAATCGGTTTAAAAGCGGAAGCCTAGGCGTTTTTAAAAAGCATCACACCGGGAAGACACAACCCCTCCTTTTCCTCCTTCCTCCCCACCCCTGGGTGGGGAATTAGAGCCGCCCTCTCTGTTCATGCCCAGGAATAAGGAAGACTGGGAGAGAGGTGGCCTGGAGCCTCAGAAGAGGCAACAGTCTTGGAGAACAGGCGACTGTCATGGCATCTACGACGTCATTTCTGGTCACCTGGGTACCGTGCTCACTCACATCCTCCTCTTGGCAGCTTTGCGGTTTGGTAGAACTCTTGTTCACAGATGGGGAATTAGAGGACCAAGGAAGGGAAATGACTTGTCCCAGGTGGCACAGCAAGTCATTGACCAAAGGGGCCCCCAGCAGTGTCTTCTTGCCTATTACCCACAGCCTAGCAGTAGTGACACGTTGAGGCTTTTTGGTCATGGGCAAGTTGGCAACCGGGATTAGAACCTGGGCAGTGTGTGGCTCTTTTCCTTCCTCCACCTCATGGTTTTAATGAACTTGTTCCCCTTTGGTCACTCCTCCAGTCCTCTCCTGCAGAGAAGAGGGTCTGTGTGCAAGATTTCTTCAGCACCCCCAGTGCTGGTGGACCTGTGCTCTGGGGAGGAGAGGCATGGTGGACAGAGGAGCAGCTCCCCACCCCAGGTGTTGGGGTTGGAGCCTGGGTCCCCTCCATTCCTCTAGGGAGGGGCCATATGGGCTCAGCCCAGTTGACTGCAGCAGGGCTACCTGAATTTCCTCTCTAGATCCTGAGTCTGATTAGGCCTCTGAGACAAAGAGTGGCTGTACGCCTGTGCTGGAGGCAAGTAGGGTGGCCCCTCCCTGCTTGGACCCCTGCCTGGAGCAGGCCACCTGGCTTGGCTGCAAGAATCTCTAGGCAAGCTGATCTTCATCCTTCTTGTCTGCCTCAAGTCACAGGGGAAGAGAGACCAGTCCAACAGGTACAGATGACACCAAAGGCCCAGAGGACCTGACTGGTCCAAGGTCACGCAACACAGTCCTGGGCAGACCTGGGCCAAACCAGATCTCAGGCCCAGGGGACCAGCACCCTCTCACATGCCCATATTTAGTTTGCCTTTCCCTCTGCACACTCCCAGAACCAGTGGTGGGAGGTCCAACAGACTTCTTTGCCTTTTCTTCCCCCCGCCCCAGTGCTGGGGTTGAATGAGAGAAGGGACTAGCATTGTTGAGTGACCACAGTGAGATCTGCAGTCCCAGTTTCCTCCACCAGTTCTCTTGTTGCTTTATGGAAGACTTGTCCTGCACCAGAAGCCCTGCCTTGCTTCACCTCCTGCCTCACATTTAACCCCCACAAAGGGTCTCTGCTGAGGACATTGCAGAGGGAATGTTCCACCTCCACCCCAGCTGCCTGCTAGAGATAAGGACTGGGGGAGCTGAAACTCAAAGCTCTGGATGCTTCCGTGGCCCCTGCATCCTCCCCTTATGTTCTCTCAACCTCTGAATTTGCAAGGAACTGCCATCAGTCTCCATAGCAACCATTACCCCCAGGCTCTGAAGGCTGACCCCCACCTCCCTGAGAAAGGCATCCTGGCCTCACTCAAGAGGAGCATGTCTCAGGCAGGACTGCTCCTGAGGATCTGCCTCACTTTTTACAATTGGACACTGGGCTGAAGGATCCAATCTGAGTCCCTTTTCAGATCTTAGCAAGGCCCAGTGGAGTGCATGGAGGGCAGATTCCCATCCACTTTCCGCTTGGGTGGGCACCCCCCCACCCCCCCCACCCCCGCATAGGACCCCCACCAGCTGGCATTCCAGGAGCCTGGACAGGTTATAAATAAGCAAACAACTTCAACTTCCCTGGAGTGCTGGAAAGACAATAAAGGAATGTGGAATGAGGATCTGCATTCCAGGCAGAAGGACAGGTCAAAGGCAAGCCCCGGGTAGTCGACCCTCAGGGAAGAAGAGTGAGCAACTCCCGGGGCAGCACGGAGTCTGAGTGGAGGAGCCGGAGACGAACTGCCCGAATCCGGAAGGGGCCTGATAGCGATTTTCTCTAACAGGTCACTAAAACTCTCCGGGAAGAATCACGCTGGGTCCTCGGATTGAAGTGAGGATTCACTGTCAAACCCTTAGCATGGGACCTGGCACGACGCACTCAGCCAACCATGGCTACTCGTTCACAGTCCAGAGCGCCCAGCAGCCCCTCCAGGGCCAGAGGCGTGGCAGGGGCCTGCTTTGGGGTGGAGGTGCAGAAAGGCTGGAAGGGAGGAAGAAATCCAGGCCACGGTGCTGGACACAATCACGACAATCTAGCAAAGGTGACGGATATTCAGCCCTGCTCTGGGGAAACCGAGGCTCCTCGCCACCTCCAGGGCAAAAGGTGGCCTTCGAAAAAGGCGCTTTGTCAGGGCAGCTTCGGGCCGCCGCTGGGCAGGCCGGGCCAGCTGGACTGAGGTGCCGAGAAGAAGGCGGAGGAGCCAGGTGCTCGGCGCCTCCGGGACAGGTCTCGGCAGGCCCCGCCTCCTGTCCCCAGAGCAGGTGTCCTCTACTCCGCGGCCCAACATTCCCGTCCCTTCCCTTTCACTCTGTTGGGCTCTGGCTGGCCCTTTGATCTCGAGCCCGGGGTCACCAGCCTCCTCCCTCGGGGGAGGAGATGGGGCCCACGAGCAGGGACGAGGGGGATGGGCTGGGAGCAGGTAGCGAGAACTGGGCCTTCCTGGGAAGCTGACCGCACTCGCTCTAGCTCTTCCCGCCGCTGGGTAGAAACCTCTGCCGGGAATGGGGGTTCCCACTCCTGGCGGGCTGGGGGCCCTCGGGGGGCGGGACAGGGGCGGGGCCAGTTCCCGGGGGTCTCCCCGCCCCTTCGAGCTCTGCCCGGCGGTGAAACCTGAACCCAGGTTGGGGGCGGAGCTGGCCCGCGCCTCTCCCCTCTTCCCCGCACCCCGGCCAGCAGCTGGAAGAGCAGGGCCGAGCCGCCGAGCCGCGGGAGCAGGTGAGGGCGGCGACTCCACGCGGGAAGGACGACCCGGTGCCCGTCGGGCCCCGCCGCCCTGGCCTGACCCTCGTCTCCTCGCTCGCAGGGCCCGCAATGGGGCCGACAGCCCGGGGTCGCACCCCGCCCTGAGCGCCCCGCACCCGGCCATGCTGCCCCGAGGGCGCCCGAGGGCGCTGGGGGCCGCCGCGTTGCTGCTGCTGCTGCTGCTACTGATCGGGTTCTTCATCTTCCTCTTCGGTGGGGACCCGGAGTGTGAGCGCCTCGAGCCAGACGGAAGAGCTGGGGGCCTGCGGTGCCCCCGCTGCCCGCTCACGCCACGTGTCCCTTCAGACGGGAGGCTGCGGGGCTCTGCTGCCCTCGGTGGAGACCCGCCGGCGGGCCCTGGGGGCCACAACCGCTCCGCCTGCGACCCGCAGCCGCCCCTGCCGCCCAAGTGCGAGGTAGGTGCCCTCGGCCTCTAGGGGCTGTGATCCCAGGGGCCCCGCGGGGCCAGCCAGACACCTGTGGGAATCACACCTGGCATCCGACCAGGCACTGACCAACCAGCTGAGGCTGCCTGGGGTGCACATCTCTGCACCTGGCCTCAGTTTCCCCACCTGTGAAATGCAGGGGCTGCTTGGCTGAGCACTGTTCCTTAGTTCTGATGCCAGGTTGGGCTAGGGCAGGCCTAAAGGCCAGCTCAACCCTCCAGTGGAGGCAGAGGACTGCTGAACACCTGAGTGTCCCCTCCCCAGCTCTTACACGTGGCCATTGTGTGTGCCGGACATAACTCCAGCCGAGAGGTCATCACCCTGGTGAAGTCCATGCTCTTCTACAGGTACAGGCAGGTGTCCCCGGAGGAGGAGGGATCAAATGTTGGCAGGTCACTGTCTCAGGGTTCGGCGTCCTCAGCTGTGACATGGGATGGCATCCTTGAGGGGTGGCTGTAAGAACATCCTGTGCAGGGCATGGAAAAGCTCTTTGCAGAAGATGGAGCCTCCACCTCGGAGCCCCTGAGGGTGGGGTCACCCCATCTCCTTCCTGCTGGGGCTTCTCAGGATTTCTCTGTTGATTCTAAAGGAAAAACCCACTGCACCTGCACTTGGTGACTGATGCTGTGGCCAGAAACATCCTGGAGACGCTCTTCCGCACGTGGATGGTGCCTGCTCTCGGGGTCAGCTTCTATGACGCTGACCAGCTCAAGGCAGGAACCCAGCCCCTCCTGCCCGCCCTGCTCCTTACTCCCACCCCTTGGTGATGTGGGAGAGGAGAGTCTCTGTTCCTGCCCCAGGGCACCTGCTGAAGGTCAAATTCCTTGTTCTTTTGAGGTTCATCCTTCTTCCCCCTGTGTCACCCAGGAAGTGTTCAGCGTCTCATAGCCCCTTCTGGGCCAGCTCATGCCCTGCCCTTCCCACCTACAGCCACAGATCTCCTGGATCCCTAACAAGCACTACTCTGGCCTCTACGGGCTAATGAAGCTAGTGCTGCCTGGTGTCCTGCCCCTTGGCCTGGCCCGAGTCATTGTCCTGGACACGGATGTCACCTTTGCCTCTGACATTGTGGAGCTCTGGGCGCTCTTTGCTCACTTTTCTGGTGAGAGACCCGGGCCCTTGCCTTTGCCAGCACCCCTGCCTGGCTTGCCAGGACCCGATGTGTTCTAGCCCTGAGCCCAGGTCCTTGGGTGGTCTTGGGCAGTTCCCTCATGCCCTCCCCTCCCAGACAAGCAGGTAATCGGGCTCGTGGAGAACCAGAGTGACTGGTACCTGGGCAACCTCTGGAAGAACCACAGGCCCTGGCCTGCCTTGGGCAGAGGATTTAACACAGGTGGGGATATTGGTGGGAGTAGGCAGGAGGGGTGGGCACTGGGCCCCAGGGGCTGCAGGGCACAGAATGCTAGGAAGCCCCCCAGGAGGAATAGTGTTATGGAAATCACTAGATGCAGAGCCCCCCAGACAGTTGAGCTTTGATTCTTCATGCTGGATGTGGCCGGCTGTCTCGGTCCCTGTTTTTTCTCACTCGCTAAATAGAAATAGTATTTTTTTTTTTTTTTAAAGCGAGAGGGACAGTGAGAGAGAAAGAGAAAGAGAGAATCAATTTTATGAAGTTTTTCGTGTGGCATTCGTTGCTCCAACACTTTGTTGTGTACATGGTGCTGGGGTTTGAACCTGTGTCCTTGCCCGTGCAAGGCAAGCACCTTAGCTGCTGAGCCACCGCTCCAGTCCCTAGAAATAGTTTCAATAGCGCTGACATCATGAAGTGTTAGAAGATGGCTGGCCAGGTGCAATAGCACCTCTCTGTAATCCCAAAGGCTCAGGAGGTTGAGGCAGGAGGATCACAAGTTCAAAGCCAGCCTCAGCAACTTTGTGAGGCCCTAAACAAGGTAGCGAGAACTTGTCTCAATTTTTTTTTTTTTTAAAGTGAGAAGGACAGTGAGAGAGAGACAGAGAGAATCAATTTTTATTGAGTTTTTCACATGCCTTCGCTGCTCCGACACTCAGTTGTGTACGTGGGTTGCTGGGGTTTGAACCCGTGTATTTGCGCACGCTGGGCAAGTGCTGCAACCACCGAGCCACCACTCCAGCCCTCAAACAATTTTTTAAAATGAAAGAAGATTGCTGTGGGGTGCTCTGTAAGATGTGTGGTGTTCACTCCCCTCTACTTCCAAAAGGGTTGGTGATTGACAACCCACGATTATGTTTGAACTGTCAGAAATACAGTCCTGCTTTAAGAATGGGGACACATTCCGAGAGAGAAATACATCTTTGGGCAATTTCGTTGTTGCTCACACATCCCGAGTGCATTTATGCAAATCTGGATGGAATGTGCCACACGCAACTGAGCTGTGTGTGGTGTGGCCCATGCTCCTGGGCTGTACACCTGCGGCAGGTCAGCGTGCCGCGTGGTATTTAGCAACTGTGACGCAGTGGTAAGTTCTTGTGTGTCTAAATGCCAGGCAATAGGAACTTGTCAGCCCCTCAAAACCTTATGGGAGGGAGCATCACCATTGTATACGTGACCTGTCATTGACTGTAATGTCGCTATGCAGCACAGGACCAATAAATCAAAAAATAAGCATTCTGATGACACCTTCAGGACCCCTACACTCAGGAACTTGTCCCTGCTGGGCATGACAGCCTTTCCCCATTGGCAGGTGTGATCCTGCTGCGGCTCGACCGCCTTCGGCAAGCAGGCTGGGAGCAGATGTGGAAGCTGACAGCTAGGCGGGAACTCCGCACCCTGACTGCCACCTCCCTGGCCGACCAGGTCTGGGAGAACCTTGGGGTGGGTGGGTGGGGCAGGCAGGGGGCTGGGGCGTGATGGCTGTCTCTGCCCAGGACATCTTCAACGCCGTCATCAAGGAGCACCCAGGGCTGGTGCGGCGCCTGCCCTGCATCTGGAACGTGCAGCTGTCCGACCACACGCTGGCTGAGCACTGCTACTCGGAGGCGGCTGACCTCAAGGTGAGCAGGGCAGGGTGGGGGCAAGGATGGGGACTCCTGTAGCCAGCACTGATCCCCCTACTCATACCCTTCTGGGTCTTAGGTGATCCACTGGAACTCTCCAAAGAAGGTGAGGGTGAAGAACAAGCAGGCGGAATTCTTCCGCAACTTTTACCTGACCTTCTTGGGGTACGACGGGAACCTGCTGCGGAGAGAGCTCTTCGGGTGCCCCAGTCAGTCCCCAGCTGAGGCTGAGCAGGTGAGAGGGAGTCACCCCCCCTTTGCCTTGGGGAGGCCCTGCTGCTTTCTGCGCCAATGATCCCAGCCGTGGCTGGGGGCCGTGTCCTGTAGCAGCCCTGGCCCTTTTCTCCTGGCCCTCAGTTGCAGCGGGCCTTGGCGCAGCTCGACGAGGAAGATGCCTGCTTTGAGTTCCGGCAGCAGCAGCTCACCGTGCACCGTGTGCACATCACCTTCCTGCCCCATAAACCACCACCTCCCCGGCCTCACGATGTCACCCTGGTGGCCCAGCTCTCCATGGACCGGTGAGGGTGCTGAAGGCAGCCCCAGGGAGCACTTCATGGGCGGGCATTGGGAATTTCAGAGGGGAGGCTCTCAGCCTGTCATGTGGCAATGAGCTGCCTGTCCCTGGAAGTTTCAGAAGTGCAGACATTGGGTGTGGTGGAAAGAGCTTGAGCTTGGGAGTGATCCGAAGGCCTAGAACTGCCCCTCAGCAGGCGTGGGACCATGGACAGGTCCTAAATCTCAGGTCCTTAGCTGATTTTCTCATATGTAGCTGGATATACGACGACACAACTGGCTCAAATTGGGCAGTGCTTATTAAGCCACTTGGGGAAGGGCCCTACGCAGCAGCTAGCTTGGGGGAGGTTTCCCGCTTTCCCTGAGCTGTGCAAGAGGGGCCGAGCCGGGCTGACCACCCGCCTCACCCCAGGCTGCAGATGCTGGAAGCCCTGTGCAGGCACTGGCCGGGCCCCATGAGCCTGGCCTTGTACCTGACAGATGCAGAGGCCCAGCAGTTCCTGCATTTCGTCGAGGCCTCTCCGGTGCTCTCTGCCCGGCAGGACGTGGCCTACCATGTGGTGTACCGTGAGGGTCCTCTCTACCCCGTCAACCAGCTCCGCAACGTGGCCTTGGCCCAGGCCCTCACGCCTTACGTCTTCCTCAGTGACATTGACTTCCTGCCTGCCTACTCCCTCTATGACTACCTCAGGTGAGCCCCGAGAGTGAGAGGAACTGCATTCGGGGTGGGTGTTGCTATAGGACTCCAGGCTGTGTCCCTTCTCCTTGCTGGCTCTCAGTGCCCTCTGTGCAGTGGGAGTTTTCGATCGGGTGCTTCTGTGGGCTGCCATTAGGGTCAGGGAGGCAGGGTCTACTTTGAACAGCAGCTGCTGTCTGTGTCTCCTGGGGGCCCCGGGTTAGCTGTCCTTGGAAAGGCAGGTCCTGTGGCTGAGCTGAGGCCTGAGCCCTTCCCTGCCATTCGTGGGTGCTCCTTCTCAGGGCCTCCATCGAGCGGCTGCAACTGGGCAGCTCGCGCAAGGCAGCCCTAGTGGTGCCTGCTTTCGAGACGCTGCGCTACCGCTTCAGCTTCCCCAGTTCCAAGGCAGAGTTGCTGGCCATGCTGGACACTGGCTCTCTCTACACCTTCAGGTAGGGGAGGCTGCCGCTCTGCCCGGTTGTTCCCACCCTCCACCCTCAACGAGCTCTGCAGCCTCAGCCCCACTCCCACCTGATCCTGCTGCACAGGTACCACGAGTGGCCCCAGGGACACGCACCCACGGACTATGCCCGCTGGCGGGAGGCTCAGGCACCATATCGTGTGCAATGGGCAGCCGACTATGAGCCCTACGTGGTGGTGCCACGCGACTGTCCCCGCTATGACCCTCGCTTTGTGGGCTTTGGCTGGAACAAGGTGGCCCACATCGTGGAGCTGGATGCGCAGGTGAGGAGGGCACCTTGTTGCTGGGGTTTTCCATCGGAACTCCAGGCCCAGCACCTTAGGGCCTCTGCCTGGTGGCTGCACCATTAGGCAGTACTGTGAGTCCACCCGTGTCCCTCACCCCTGTAGGAATTCGAGCTCCTCGTGCTGCCCGATGCCTTCACCATCCACCTGCCCCATGCCCCAAGCCTGGACATCTCCCGCTTCCGCTCCAGCCCCACCTATCGCGACTGCCTCCAGGCCCTCAAGGAAGAGTTCCATCAGGACTTGTCGCGCCACTACGGGGCTGCTGCCCTCAAATACCTCACTGCCCTGCAGCAGCCCCGAAGCCTGGCCTGAGCCTCCTGGGGCTGGGCTTGCTGGTCTCACCCCTGCCCCTGGCCTCAGCTCCCACACAGGCCCTGCAAACACTGGACACCCTTGCTGCCCCCGCCACCCTCCCCCATCACTGCTATTTAAATTATTGAAGGCCTCTGTGAGTGGCTAGGGTGCAACATCTGTGGGTGGTTGCTGGCTCTCCCCCTGCTGCTGACCCACAGCTGGGGTCTAGCTTCCCTTTGCCTTAGCTGGTTGGGGGCTGGTTCCCCCATTCTCGATTGCACATCCCTTTTTCATAATTAAAGTTTTAAAAAGTTATTTTCGTGTTCCTTTTGATTTGGGGGATCAAGGGCTCTCGGGCCTGGGGGCATCAGTGGACAGGAAGGTACTAACCTGGCTGAAGTCACAGTATGGCCAGGGGCCTCATGGGCAGCTGTCCCTCCCAGTCAGTGTGAGGTCGGGGGAGGACAGAGGCTGGAACTTGAGTGTGTCTTGCCCACCTTCCCCCTGCCCAAACCCAATACCATGAGGCTGAGAGACTTTATTTGGCTTTATTTAGTAAAATGTTAAAATAAATAAATACAAATTGATCAGCTGCTCTGTTTTCCCCCCACCCCCTCAAAACAAAAACCAAACAAACAAAAACAAAAACTTTGAAGCACAAAACTCCAAGTACAAGGTCTACCAAGACTGAAATCACAAAGGGCATGGACAAGAGACAGGATTGGGGTCTGGCTGGCTCTCCTCTGCTTGGAGTTTGCTGACCTGGCCTGCCTGTCCTGACCCAGCTGACTGCTCACCCTGGGCTGAGCACTGAGGAGGCTGGAGAGAGGTGCAGGGGCTGCCACGGGGTGAGGGAGTCCTCGGGGAGGAAGAGCCTTGGGAGGGGGATGCCAAGTGGAATTCGTGAGCCCTGCCCTCCCCTTACAAGAGCTATTTTTAAGAGTTCCCACTCTGGCTCTCTGGTGGGGTAACCCCAGCTTCCTCCTCTTCCACCTAGAGGGAGGGCCAGAGGAGTCCTCAAGTGCCACCCCACTCCCTTCCTGGAGAGGAGCTGACATGGGGAACTGGCTGTAAATTGGGATGAGAATGGGACTCCTGTTTCCTGCCAAGGGTGCTGGCTGAGGGGTAGGGTGAGGTCCAGTCATTTACACAGAGCCACACTGCCTCCATCCAACAGAAGCCATGGGATGCGGAGAACCCAGGGTCTGGAAAATGTCCCTGGGCCACTATCCATCCTACCACCCTAGAAGCCTTCTGCTCCTGGGTGAAAGTCTCCTAAATTCAGCCCTTTAGATAGAGGACCACACCCAAGAAGGGAGAGAAGGGAAGAAACAACTTAAGAGTGTGTGAGCTGTGGGCTTGGAGATGAGAGAGCCCAAGGAGGCTCCAGTGGAGTGCTGTGTGCAAATGCCCCCATTCACACCCCCTGCTGAGCCTGGGTGAAGAAGCGGCAGGGACAGAGGCAGGTCCTGCAGGGAAACTGGGCACCCAGATGGTGCCAGCTAGAGGTGCACTCGTCACATGCAGGCTCCAGAGGCAGGCCCCACACAGGTACAGCCCAGCCAGGGACTGTCCCTAGCTGGGTCCTCCCTGTCAGGTGCCACCAGCATGCTTGCCCCAAAAAGCCTGATTAAGGAAGGAAGAACTTGGAGCTGGATGAGCCTAGCCAAGGCAAGACAAGACCCAGCAGGCTCCCAAAGAAAAAGGACCTGTAGGCGCCAAGAATGCGAAAGGTGGGGATGACAGCAGCATGACCTCACTGCCTTCAGGACTGCGGCTGATCAGGGACTGACAGGGCAACTCCCAGGCGGGGGCCCTCTAAAGTGACTGCAAAGCCAGGGGCCTCACTATGTGGCTGTCAGAGCAGCTCAATTCCAGGCCAGGGGAAGAAAAGGAGGAAGGAAGTGGAGCAGCTCAAGTGGGGCTGAGTGTGTGCCCCAGGTGGTCACAGGCACCCTGTCGGCAGGGTGGGGGGCACTGGGGCGGGGGACAGAGAGGAACTCTTTCCTTGACATGTCAGTGAAGATCAAAGCGACCAGGGCCTTTTCTTCATAGTAAAGCAGCATTCGGGAGTTGGAGACCAGAACAGAGGCTGGGGGCAGGGTGCATTCTGTACTCCACACCTGCTGACCCACAGAATAGTTGGTATCTGGTCTCCAGGAGAAAGTCATCCCCCAACATCAGGCAAGGTCAGAAGGCAGGAGACAATGCTCAAAGGAATACCAAACACTGGTCAGCTGCTGGCCGGGCCTGCTGGCCTGAGACTCCTCAGACAGCTCTTCTCAGAGCCTCCAGCGATGATGGCTTCCCAACTTCCTTCCAGAAAACATGGGCACTGTGTGGCGAGATGCAGCCTATGGGCCCGAACAAGTCAAATGGGAAAGCTGAGACCGGCAGGGCATACAGCCTACTGCTGGTCTCTGATCCTCTGCCAACAATTCCTCCAACTAGCCCAGGCAGCTCCAAAGCTCCCTGGCTAGACATAGCACCTTGGTTTCCGCATGAGAAAAGGGAGATCTTCTCCACTGCCCTCTCCAACCTGGCAGCCAGGGCCTGCCTGAGACCTGTGCAGTCAGACAATTCCCTCTCCTGAACCCTGGGAAGGTGAGTGAAGTGGCCGGTACGCATGACACCTGTTCACTCTAAGAAGCATCCTGCTTTCAGGATCTCTCTCTCTCTCTCTCTCTCTCTCGCTCTCGCTCTCTCTCTGGGCTTAGCTGGGAGAAGGAGAAGTTAAGGGGCCTTTTCTGTCACTCCTAGACTCTGACATTATGGGATCTGGGGTGGGCTCAGGAGAGATGCTATAGTCGAGGAAGGGCAAAGCCTTTGCCTCTGTCCCTTCAGCCAGGGACACAAGAAGGTCAAAATCTCCAGAAAGAGCATGCATCCAACACAATTTGCTTCCCACTGGCATGATGAGGGAGATGATCTGAGCCCTTCACAGCCCTGGTTTTCCCAAGAGAGGCCATAACAGGCCAAGCAAGGCAAGCTCAGCGATTCCAGCCCAGGGTCACTCAAAAGGCATGGGGCTCGGTGGAGAGGGGCCAATTCTGCCTGGTGCCTGGAGCTTCAGACCTCTCTCTTCAAAAGCAAGACACACTCGAAGGCCACTGGGCTCTGTCTCAGAGACACATGCACCCTCAAGACATCTCCCTCCTCCTTTGTTCTCTCTAAGCACCAAGGGCTGATGCAGCCAACCTGCACCCCTGCACTCTCCCTGAGGCCAGTGAGGAGCCTCACTGGCCACTCCCCTCAGAGGCGCCCCCCCAGGCACTCATAATGCTGGTGGCTGAAAGACTGTGAGCAGCACCAAAGGAAGAGATCTTATTAGGCACCAGCCTGTTCTCTAGCAAAATCTGAGGAGACCATGGGAAGGGCCCTAATACCATGCACATTCCATGTGGGCTTCAAAAACAGGAGACAAGATCCCTGCACCAGGAAGAGAGGACAGTCTTTTCAGGGAAGGGGAGGAGGCGTGGAGAGAGCCCCACCCCAGCCCTTCCTGGAGACTTGCCACCAGTCTAGAGACACGAACACAGCAAAATGTCATCATGATCAGCAGGTTCTGTGCTAAAAAATTATAACTACACGGCGTTTTCTCCAGTTCTGACACCTTTTTAATAGAAATCACTGTTTTTAGGAAACAAATAGCACTTTTGTAATTTTTTTTACAATGTTTCTTACCTTGATCTTAATTTAAGTAACACTAGGAAGACCTCAATATCTTTTATTTTCCTTTTTTTAATTTAAAAAAAAGTTGTTGTTGTTGTTGTTTTCCCCAGATACAAAGATTTTTGCCCTTGCATAAAAAAACAGTGCCCGAACGATGACACAAGGACTCACACAGACTCACAGGACCTCACCGACACTATGGTTCCTATTCTACCATGCAAGGTCTCGACTACCCTTAATTGGACTGTCAGCCTGAAAAACAGCTTTTCTATTCCTTATTTTAGTTTTTGTTACAAAAAAAAGAAAAATAAACAACAAAATAAAACTTTCTTTAAAGGAAAAAAAAGAACAAAAACAAAAATTAAAAAAAAAAGAGGAAGGAAATGTCTCCATTCAATTCTCACACACCTGGGTCGCGTGCTGCTTCACTCAGGACTTCTCTTCTTATAAATATAGAAAAGGGATGGAGCTTGTTTTCAAGTAAAATCACTGATTCACCTTTCATCTTCGCTGGACCACACACACACCCTTCTTCCCTGCCTTGGGCAAGGTCAGCAGGCCCCTGGCTTGGCTTGCCTTGGTCTCCAGAGGAACTGAGGGGGTCTCCCATGGGATGCGGATGCACCAAGCAGGGAGGAAGGGAGGTGTAGAGCGAGGGGGAGGCGCAGGAGCCAGCTGGGGAGGGGAACCTAGTGGCTGCTCTTGGTGTCCATGGCTCCTTGCACTAGGGTCCCCTCCAGACAATATTAAATACTGCTTATCTGATATACTTTCCCACCCCTGCTCCCTCCCGGCCCCTCCCCTTCCCTCTTCTGGGCACTGGGTTGGTTAAATCTCGATTTCCATTTTTTGGTTTGATAGTAGTGAAAGTTTAGAAACAGGAAAGCCCACGCACTCTTTGGACTTGTCTTCTCTACCTAGACAAACGGCTCGGCAAATAAGGATCTGAAACCTGCTCTCCTCCCTCCGCCCATCCCTGCTCCCCACCCAACAAAACAAAAACAAACCCATCGTGGCTGTGGAGGCTGCTGCAGGCACACACTGGTGTATAATAGAGAGAGTAAATATATTATTTCACTTGGCATGGTGCTGGCAAAGAACCTCCAGCTGGCACTATTTCATGTAACGTGGTCCAATCTTCGCGTGTACACAGATTAAGAAGGATCAATTGGCAAACTCGGGTGCCACCTGGCACAAGCATCTTCCCTCTCTCTGGAACCAAAGAACCAAAAGAATCCTGTACTTTCCAGAAGAAATCCAGCTTTGCTTTTCTAGAGCCTTCAGTGTTGTTCTCCTTGCCGCCGGATCCGCGGCTTCTCCTCTAGGGCTGTTATTTAGTCTCTTCGCCCTGGCTACAGTTCGCTGTGCAGCTCTGGGAGGAGGGGGAAGGGGCTGGCGTGGAGGTGGCGATGACGTTGGCGGGGGCTGTGCAGTCCGGGCCATTGGAGATGGCCCCCCCGGCGGCTTCAGAGTCCACAGGTTTGGAGAGGTCAATGCCATGGATGAGGCGAATCAGCTGTTTTACCTTCTCCAGGGAGCTGTGCATCTCCTTCTGCCGGGCAAGGATGGTGTTCTTCATTTCCATGCATTTCTGCAGCAAAGAAGAACGGGCACTGAGCATCCTGCTTTGCATTTCTTTTCCAGAGCTTTCTAGCTGCACACAGTAGTTGGGCTCATCCACTCACATGTGCGTGGAATTAGATTTTAGTTCGTGACCTCCCTTTTCCCCTCCCGCCTCCCTCCCGCCTCCCAGTCTTCTTCCTCTACTAGACTTCCTTTCACTTGTCTATTAATTAGTATTTGACTGGTTCTTTATATTATCCTATCTTCCCTTCCGCTTTCCCCTTATTTTACTCTAGCTTCTGCATATGAGAGAAAACCTTTGACTTGAGTTTCTGAGTTTAGCTTATTATACTTATCATGATATTCTCCATTTCCATCCAATTTACCAGCAAAGGCCACAATTTCATTATTTTTTATGGGTGAATAGAACTCCATTATATCTATCTATCTATCTATCTCACAGACCTTTTTTTAAGAGGTCTGAGACTCCCAGAAGGGAAGTGCACACTCAATAAAAGAACCCTTGTGGGTTACCATGCAGCCCCTAGACCTTGTTCTGTTCCAGCGGTGGACAGCTGCTGCCTAAAGAAAGGGAAGCATCAAGATGCAAGAGGGGTGGGCAAGAGAGTGGGCTACATGCCACCTTCTACGTGACATTAGCACTGACTAAACTTCCATTACTACCATAACACTATGAAATAAGTCATTAAAAAATCCTCCCACAGCTGCCCTTAAGCTGGCTTGGGCAGGTGCTGGTATGCTTCTCCACTGATGGTGGCTTCTCTGGCCAGGACTGGACTGAGCTCTCCAGGGTAGGTTCCAGCTGAGGGCCTGTTGAGCATCATTTGGTCAATAAGTGTTTAGGGAGGGTCTGGAGTGGGCTGCTGATGTTTAGGAGAACCCAAGGCCAAAGGACTGTGACCAACAGTACTACTTGCTTGTCAGGGACTTGTAGTCTTTTGCCCTTTAGTCTTTGACCTCCCAAAGTGCTGGATTCAGTGTAAGGCAGGTAAAGAGAAATTAAACCTGGGAGGAGAAAAAAGTGGGTGGGTCATGCAGCTGGACCGTCACCAAGTCAAGGCACCAGCTGGAGTCTGATGAAAGATCACCTCACTCCAAGAGTTGCCTGGATCAATGGAAAAGCACTTCAGAGGGGGCTCCGTGCCCCTGCTGCTAAAACAGCTGCTCTCCCACCTGGACAGGCGGGCCTGGCCAGTACTCACTTCTAGTACTCAGGAAACACAGTCAGGAGGGTGTGGAAGAAAGGGAGCGAGCGAAAGGCCCCATGGGTGACTGGCAGCAGTCATGGGAATCAGCTCCAAGTCTGCCCAGGGTCAGGCTAGGGTCTACATTGCTCCCCTTGGCCATCAGAAATATGCAGGGTGGCAGTTACACTGTCACAGCTGCTACGGTATCCCTTCAGCATGGAGACTGAAAATCCTCTAAGGTTAGAAGTCAAGAGGATGCTCCAGATCCTGGGGCACCACACGCCACCCGGCCACCTGTGCCCAAGGGCTGCACTCTAACTGGAAGGCAACTCAAGTTAAATCACATGAATACACACAAGGACCCAAACCAGCGCCTGTGTTTGTGGAAGGGTCTACGCCTATGCGTCTGTCACTGCAGGCAGGAGGCGGACTTACACTTATAGAATTGCTGAGCTGTTTCACCTTCTGCTCTAATTGTTCTCGTTCTTGTTTTAAATCTGAACTCCATTTAAGTAACTTCTGTTTTTCTTCTTCTTTAGCTAGAAAAAAAAAAAAAGAAAGGAACAGTGAACAGTATTTAACAATGAATCTTTGAAAAAGTCACTGGCCTCAGAATGCTCTCCAAAGAAGGTATTTTCCCCCAAGTGCCCCCTACACCCCACTGTCTTATGGCTGGAGCACAAAACCTGCCCACCTGGATTTCTTGTTCTATTTCCAGAAAGGCTAAGACAGTTGTCTATGGCTTTACATACATAAGATAGCATACTTCTTTTTTATTTCTCCTTCTTAAGAAGGTAGAACATGAGCTTTCCACTTCATTCAATAGAAGGTTTTCATTTTTAACTTTAATTTTACTTTTGAAAACAAAATAGCTTCTGTGTGTGTGTGGTGTGTGTGTGTGTGGTGTGTGTAGTGTGTGTGATGTGTGTGTGTG
>PVKS010002139.1:0-123885 GCA_004027875.1 Aplodontia rufa
AGTAACATGAGTTAAATCCAGATAAGATGTAATGCTTTACAATCTAATACCTTTTTTTAGAATTATAAAGGGAAAGGGAAGGGAGGGATAAGGGAGGGTAATTGGGGGGGGGCACTCCTGGAGATAATTGCAATATCCAGAATATTTACACATTTTATACACATTTTATATTATTTTGTTAAAATCGTGTAAGGTTGTTCAAAAAATAATAATAAATAAAAATAAATAAATAAATAAATTTATGAATAAAATGAAAAAAAAATTGAAAAAAAAAAAAACATCCATGCGGGCTGGAGCGTTGGCTTTGCAATTGTGACGCTTTTGCAAATGTGACTGGCATGTGCGAGTTCGCAGGTTCAAACCCCAGCACCACATACACAATGAAGTCTTAGAGCAATGAAGGCCACATGAACAACTAAATAAAAAATCCTCTCTCTCTCCCTCTCTCTTTAAAAAAAATCCATGCAAGGAGGCCTGCACTCCAGAGGGAGTGAATTTGTCGGCAGCACCAATGTTGACCACTGCACATTTGTGAGATGTGTTTTCCTCCTGCCTCGCCAGCCTCTCCTTCTCTATGTCTTGCTGGCATCAGCCCCTCTGCTTGTTCTCTGTATTGGCCAGTTCAGATCTTACCCTGGGAATCTCTTCCCACCTCCATGCACATGACTAGGGTGAGCTTGTTCACCCCAAGTCTTTATTTCCAGGGCCTGTGACTGCCAGGTGTGTGTCTTTGCACCCCCGAGGGCCAGACTCAGGCACCCACTGGCCCCCTGACCTGTGCACCTGCTATCAGCAGCACTTTTCATCTCCTTTAGTTTTAAAGCCAAGTCCTCCAGCTGAACTTCAATGCTGTGCCTGAGCTGGCCCCTTCCTGCACCTCCATGTCACCCAGTGCCACCCACTCTCTTTTCTGCTCTAATAACTTACCAGTTCTTTTCTCCTGGGCCTGTTTGAATGTTCTGCCCAAGAACTGCAAGTGTGAAGTTCCTACTTGTCACTCTGACTCACTTAAATGCCACCTTGTGAGAGGGCTACCCTGCGCTCCATGTCTAAACTTGACCACTTCCCATCCCAAGGCCTGTCCTCTTGTCTTTGTGGCACTGCGCTGTCTGAGCCAGTCTTGCTTGTTAATTTGCCCTGTAGTTTGTCCACTGACTGACCCTTCTTACATGGAAACTCCAGAGAGCACAGACCTCACATGTGCCCTTCAATATTCTGTCCCTGTGCCAGGAACAGGACCTGCACATAGATGATGCTGATTAAATGTTGGAAGAATGAGAGAAGGGAGCAGAGAGAAAGAATCGCAGAGGGAGGGAGACACCGAAGGCCAATCGCTGTCACATCATGAGGTTTCTAGGGACCAGCTTGGTCCTAAGGCATGCTTGAGCACAAGTGCAGACTGTGAAAGACCATGGATCAGAGACCTCCAGTCCATGGAGGGTCCACCACCCAGCATGGGAACTGCCTCTGAAGGATCAGCAAAGTCACTGAGCACAGCTGGCCTGCAAGAGGGAAGATTTAGGAGAAATATGCCTTGGCCTCACATCACTCAAATTCTGCCTGGGAAAAGGGGCTTTGCAGGCTTCCAGGGCCTTTGCCCCTGCTGCCTCCTGCCTGGGCATGCCTTCCTCTTCCCCTTCACCCGTTTCCACTCCTCAGCTGCATGGTTCAATAACAGCCACCCAGAGATATCTGGACCCAATCCCTGGAGCCTATAAATGTTAGTTTTAGGGGGAAAAGGATCTTTGCAGATGTGATAAAGTGAAGAATATTAAGGTGGACAGAGGGTCCTGGATCATCCAGGTTGATCCTAACTGCACCCCCGTGCGTCTTCATATTGGAGATGCAAAGGTTTGATGTACACAGAAGCAGAACCTGCAGTGATGCTGTCCCAAGCCAAGGGATGCCTGCTGCCACCAGAAAGTGGGAGAAGCGAGAAACGGATTCTTCCCCAGAACATCCAGAGGGAACGTAGCCCTGGCCACACCATGATTCTAGCCCACAATCTGAAACTGATTTTGGATTTCCAGCCTCCAGAATTGCAAGACAATAAATTCCTTTTCTTTAAAGCCACCTGGATGGAGGTAACTTGTTACAGCAGCCACAGAAAACAGAGGCAGATTTTTCAACAAGCAGCTGAATCCTGAGGGCCATGCTGTCACCACCAGTGACAGTGACAGTGGTGGCACACTAAAGCACAAATGTGGGATGGGGAAGGTTTGTCAGTGGTTTGCCATTTACATATTTCATATTAAATAAAATTAAGTTTTTATAAAGTTCTCCAAAAATTCTAATGAGTGTCTTTAGGAAGCACTGATTTAGGGTAACTCAGTGAATCGTCCAGAATGGGGTCCATTCTGACTGGTGGATGATAGTGGGATTGACATTTGCTTCTTCATACGCGCAGTAGCCCTAGATGAAAGTCATGCTCAAGTGTGAAAGGATCTATCCACGGCCTGTGTGATTCCTGAGGTTCACCTTAGGGAGCCCACCACGGAGGCACCTCCCAAAGCTCACAGCTCAGCTGGCCAGTGCCACTGGGAGGACTCCTGGGCCTCAGGGGTGACCAGTGTGCTCTCTTGATATTCTAATGGCAATTGCTTTTCTTAGGTGTCTCTCCCAAGTGAGGGTGGAGTGACCACTTCCTCATGGAGTCAGTTACACCTCCCGCCCTGTCTTGTGAGAGTTGTCCTCTCCACCACCGCCACTCTCATCTCATCCTGCCCGCTTCCCAGCCCCATGCCATGAGAAGATGCCCAGTCAAAGCTGGTCAGCTGGGACTTGAGCCAAGAGAAATGCATATAAAAAAGAAGAGTCCGAATGAAGCCCTGAAGGTTGGATCTTTCCTTCCCGATGTCAGGGAACTGCTTTAGGGAAGCCGGATTAGCCAGGACCCTGAATCAGCAGGGAGGCACAGACGGAAGTGGTCAGGAGACACGAGCAGGGTGGAGGTGGGGAGAGGCACAGAGGGTGCTATTTCCACCGTGGGAGGTCATCGCTGGAAAAGCAGCTCTCCTGTAATTGCTGCTTTCGTTTGCCACAGCCAGTTTCCTTGGACACAAGAACGTACTAACACAAACACACTCACACACACACAAGCACATGGCTCATCACATGAAGGGCGGCACGGCTTAGGTCTAGAAGTCGGTTTGCTCCAGGCTGTTCTGGTCCTGGCCTGCCGCTGGCTGTACCTGGGAAGCAAAGCACTCTTTTATTGTACAAATCACTCAAAGTGAGGATGGAGTGACCACTTCCTCCTGGAAGTGGACAGATATTTCTGCTCTCTGGACCAGTTTCCTCATCTGTCATAAAGCTTGCCAATATTCCCTTCAAGATGCCTCCAGCCCAACCACTTCTCCCCAGCTCCACTGTCCCCAGGCTAACCCATGCCTCTCTTCCTCCTGCTAAAATGTCCAGCAGGCTCCTTCCTGAGCTCCTTGTCCCATGCTTTTCCTCCTATCACATAGCCACTCACCATCTGAAACCCACATCGGGTCTTATCACTCCTTAGCTCAGAACCGTGTGATGGCTCCCTGTCTCCCTCAGAGCCCTGCAAGTCCCCTGTGGTATTCTGCTCCCAGAACCCATCATTTCTGATCATCTCCTACCTGCCACTCTCTTGGCATACCCCATCCTGTTCCAGCCCCAGGTCACGTTGTGCTACCTCAAACCTGCCAGGCAAGGGCCCACCTCAGGTCCTTTGCATGTGCTGCATCCCACATGGCTACTCTTTCACTTGTCTCACATCTTTCCTCAAATGTCACCTTCCCAAAGGAGCCCTCCCTGACAACCCTATCTAAAACTCTGCACCCTTTCCCCTCTCCAACTCTGGCACTCTGATTCCCTTACCTCCTTCCTTTTTTTTTTCTCTTTTTTGCATAGTTATCACCATTGAACATACTATATATTTTACCACGTGGTTTATTTGTTTTGTACTCCCTTCTTCCAATCAGTGTGTAATTTCCATGAGGTCAGAGATTTTAGCTGGTTTTATCGAATGTTGTTTCTCCTGTCCCCAGAATAGAGCTGAACACCTTAAAGGTGCTCCAAAAATATTCACTGAATATTGGATTGAGGAGAACCAAGAGAGATGTTGTAGGAAGAAAGATAAATGACCACCAAGTCTCTATAAGTCACGACTACCACGGGGCAGCTTTAGCTCCATGTCCACCTCTCAGGAGCTCATCCAGCTCCTCACACCTGTGGGACACTGTCTGAGGACAACTCTGCTGCCCAAAGACCTGCCTGGCCAAACCTGAGGTAGGCAGGCTCTGGACGGGAAGAACGAGGGAATGATTCTGCCACCCCAGAGCTGATCCTTTCCCAGGGGTATACGCCAAACCCCGACTTGGAGAAGACCATGCTAGCAAGAGCGAAGGTGGTAAACAGGGCAGGCAGAGCAGAGAGGTGAGATTCGGGCTGCAGCTTCCAGGGAAAGGCATCTGGTTCCTCCGCAGGACAGCTGGTATGCAGGGAGAGAGCCCATTGCCCCGAGCCTCACCTGGGCATTCTGCACTTGGCTACCTAGGATGGAGCCAGGGTGTCTCAGGTATGGCTTTTACAGAGCCCCACCAGTCACTTTGAACAATAACAGACATGACAGTGACGCTAATCCACGATTCTGCAGACTTTGATTTTTTTGTTTGCATATTTATTACTGTGTCTGTCTTCCTTAGAGTCTTATACAAGAAGCAGCAAAGGAGATATCATCTGGTTGTTTTACAGATATGGAAAAAGAAGCAAAGTCAGGCTGTGCAAGTGACGCAAGACAAACAGTTAGGTCCCACTTCTGCCTTTGGTCATCCTTCAAGGATCATCCTCAAAAGGCCAGAACTCCATTCTGTGACTGATACCTGACCCCTAAGAATTCAGGATGGCATCTAGTTCCTGAGCATCCCACACTACCTGGGGTCACAGCAGAGAGTGGGCAAAGACCTAGATGGCCTGACAGCCTCCTTTTCCAACAGTCCTACCCCATAACATCAGCATGGATGGGAAAGGAGACAGATTCACTGTTCCAGAACCCCAGGAAAATGCACATGTGGGCGACCAGCATGTCACATGCTACTCAGTGCTGACCTGAATCTAAGCACACAAACCCAAAGGTGGGAAGTTCTCAAGGGTTGTTGGGGAGACAGATGCAATGGACACAGAGATACACTCCATAGAATCCTTCCAGAAGGACTGGTGGCCCTGGCTGCCAGGTAGACAGTGAATGGTCACACCTCAGCTGTTAGCCACTTTAGGGACCCCTTCAGCTACAGAGAATCTCCTGCCCCCCAGGGAAGTCCACAGCCAGTGACTGAAGGCAATATGGCACAACTCTGGTGAGCCATTTCAGCCCCAGAACACCCCATGGGACCAGCCAAGCTATAGTTCAGCACCTCAGATGAAATTCTCCGCAGCAGGGACTCACCTATCAGGTTCCTCAGTGGGACTAGAAGGTCGCAGAGGTAGTGTGTTGTTGCCCCCAGGAAAATCCTCTAGTAATAGCTGCTGGTTCTGCCCAAGCCTGACCTTTCCCCTGTGACCAACCTCAGAGTGCCGTGGCCTCAGCTCTGGCACATTCCTCTTTTCCATTCCACTCCCTCCCTCTTAGTGGGGGCACCCTTATCCTTTGTTTTGTAAGCTCCCCCCAAGGAAGTAGAAGATATTGTTTACTGCACAACTCATTGGAATCCATTGTTCCCACTACAGAACTGGTTAAACAAAGAGAGGGCAGGGTAATAATTATCTGTGTCCAGATGGCAGCCAGCAGCCAACTCAGAAGGAATTAGATTTCCCAGCTGGACCTACTGGCACTCCTAGGAAATGTTCTCCCCTCCCCTCGCACTTGCAGATCAGTTCTATAGAGCTTCGGATCACTGGGAAGTAGTCCCTCGTGGTAGGAGGGAATCGGACAGGAGAATTAAAAAAGTCACCCCAGGGTCAGAGACTGGACTTGTAGTGATCCATCACTCTGTTGGTGGAGGACCGAAGGCAGTTCACTCACTCTTGCTCCATTTCTTCCTTTATAAAAGAAGATAATAATGAATGTCAGTTACAGTAAGGATGCTCTCAGCAGCAAGTAGCCAGAACCCCCCGTTCAAGTTGGTGACTTCATAGGAAAAGGTAGCTTCTTGCTCAGCGATGTCAGATGTGCTAGCTCCAGGTTGGCTCACTGATGTCACTGGTTTCTCTCCCTCTCTCAGCTCGGTCTTCCTCAAATCACATTCAATTTAACACTTTTCCATCCATGGTGATGACACAGGGGAGGGATGTTTGAACAGGAGACTCTGTGAGGCTACCTGGATCTATGCTCAGGAGCTAGCAGCCAACCTTAATCTTAGGGGCCACCTCTCTGCTGCAGACCAACTCATATTCATAATTGGCTGCCAGCAGCAACAGGGCTGTGCTTTCTAAATTCCACCAAGCAGGAGAGAAAGAGGGACCTCTTCCTGGGCATGACTACAGTCCTTCCCTTCAATCTGATTGGGCCAACTTACCTATCCCTGGGACTGCACCTACTTCCAGGGCAATCTCAGGCTCCAATTGGCTCAGAGTCTCGAGGATCCTCCTCTGAGGGTGGAGGTGATGTCAATTGGGTCAGTTCAAAGAGAATGGAGCCGGGGTTGGCTGATAACAATGTCCCCTACAAGTGCTTCCTCTATCACAAACATTAGTGTAAATTCTATAGCAGATTTACCAATTGAATCCCTGGGTTACACACAGAATAAATCTTTGAAAGTCATCTGTAACTACAAGGTATTATGAAGAGGAAAATGAGAATAACTGCATAAGAACCAAGTCACATTGAAGGATATCCCTTACCTATAATGATTTTCTGCACGGGCACTGGATTCTTCGTTCTCATGGAGCTGATGTGGGCTGTTCATGGTTCCTTCATTGCAGTGGCTTCAACAGAAATAACTATTGGGTACTTGCCCAGCAAACGACCAATTTCTCCTAATTCTACAAATACATGCCTTTACAACTTGGTGGCTATCAGTCTTGATTTTTTTTCCTTTGTCACATTTTGGGAAACTTTTCCCTCTTCCCAAGAATGCCAAGGAGTCAATCATGATAGGTCTAGGCTACTCATAGTTGTCTTGGTCCCTTTGACAATATCTGGTTTAGGATGAACATGTGACCCAACTGTGGTAAAACGCAGCTGGGCAACATCAGCTAATGAAGTAAGCTGAAGGAAACATATTTTTGCTGCAAGACTTTTTTTTTTAAGAGAGAAGGACAGTGAGAGAGAGAGAGAGAGAGAGAGAGTCAATTTTTATTGAGTTTTTCACATGGTTTTTGTTGCTCTGACACTTAGTTGTGTACGTGGGTGCTGGGGTTTGAACCCATGTACTTGTGCATGCCGGGCAAGTGCCATAACTTCCAAACCACCGCTCCAGCCCCTGCTGCAAGACTCTTAATCTATGCATGATGTCTGGAGCCACAGCAGCTATAGGTGGCCACAGTATGAACTGGTAGGATGGATAGGCCAAAAAAATTGTGGAGACTGAAATGTTACTGTGCTGCTGAACTACACTACCCTGGAACTGCCTTAACTCTGGAAACTTTTTTCCATGAATTAATAAACCCCTTGTGAGGTGTCAACTGTAATTTGCTTTGGTGTAGATTAATTTCCTTGCAGTTATCTGCAGCCAAAATCTCTCTACTGATAAAAACTTTGTATTAGATGTTAGATTCTAAGTAGTAGTAGATTAGATTCTAAGTAGTAGTTAGATTAGATTCTAAGTAGTAGTTAGATTCTAAGTAGTAGATTGTATTAGATGTTAATTCTAAGTAGTGCAGTATTCTTAGTCATACCAAAAATTAGCTGCCTCATTGGTATACCAACAGAAAACCCTGGAACACTCAAAGGGTTAACTCGTAAAGAAAATCAAGAGAATCAGTTTGGTCCCATATCATGTCCAGGGGATATCGCATCAAGGGGAAGCAGGTGAATCGTTCCACCACCTTGGGGAAAGTACAAGTTGGCGATAAAGGAGAACAAGATGGGTTCACTCAAGGGTAGCCTCTGTTTGGGGAAGACGAGAGTTTATTTCTCAGCGGAAGGAAGTGCAAAGTGCAGGAGCACCACATGCAAGGGTTGGAGGGGATGCTGGAAGTCCCCTGGCCAAACACTCATCGGCCCCATCTGCAGGGACTTTACCTCCACCTAACACTGAGACTCAGCAGGCCCAAGTTTCAGTCACAGCCTCAACACTAAGTAAACTGTCACCCTAAGCAAGCTGTTCACTACTTTGGGACTCAGTTACCTGATTCAATAAAAGAGTTTAGTAATTGTTTTAGTTAGCTTTTTGTCACTGTGACCAAAAGACCCAACAAGAACAACTTAAAGGAGGAAAAGGTTGCTTTGTTTCATGGTTTCAGAGGTTCAGTGCATGATCAGCTGACTCCATAGCTGTGAGCCCAAGGTGAAGGGCATGATGGAGAAAAACAGCTCAGGACGGAGCAACCAGGAAGCAGAGAGAGTACAAAATACAAGCCCCCAAAGTATGTGCCCAATGATCTACTTCCTCCAACCATACCCTACCTGCCTATAGTCACCACCCAGTTAATGCATGGTGGATTAAACTACTGATTAGGTCACAAGTCTCATTCCTTGCATTGTCTCACCCATGAGTTTTTGAGGGACACCTCATGTCTAAACCATAACAGCAATCCATCCTAATATATATGGAGATCTATTTTCAGATCAAATGACTAGACAATGAAAACATCTCACATTTAGTGATGCAACCTATTTTCTTAGCATTTATTAACTTACTGAGTCCTAACATCCTATAATATAGGACTATTATCATCCCCAATTTACAGAGTAGGAAACTGAGGCACAGGACAGCTAAGTAATGTGCCCAAGATCACAAAGTAAGTGAAGCTGAGATTTGAACTCAGGCATGTGGATGATCCCAGAGGCTGTGCTCTATGTCATGGTGCCTAAGTGATACAACAACCAGACCAGAAAATCCCCCAAGAAAGGAAGGTCACCCGTAATTATCAGTGACAATAAATCATTGCTCCTGTTGTGGCTCATCTGTCAAGGAAGGAGACCAGCTGATTGTCCTCAACAATAACAAGTCCCTGGGACAGTATATTGAGCACAGGGACACTTTTCTGCCATTCTTCCTCTGCCTATCATTTCTCAGAAGCCAAGGAACCTGGAATGAAGTCCCAGATTCCTTCTATGAAGCCAGAGTCCACTCTTGGCTCTTCAGGCTCTCCCCTCTGCCCCCATGTCTTATCCCATGTTGCCCCTTCTTTACTTCCTGCCCAACATATGAGTGGGAGGGGACCAAGAATGAAGGAAGCAGGGTGCATTCTAATTAGATTACCTTCTCAAAAGCTGAGAACATCCTAGGCCTCAAAGGTCTGCTGTACATTCTGGACCATTCGACATCCTATCTTCCAGGGAAACAAAAAGAGGAGGCCACCTAATAAGGAATCGTTTTGTAGACACTGATCAAGTCCCCCCCACCTCCTTCTTCTCTGGATTCCTGTTCTCCAGGCCAAATCCAACCCCAGGAACTTTCTGGGCCCAGCAGGCTGTAATGAGCCCAACTGAACTTAATGAGCTTATCATTATTCATCTCTGCCACAGCCAAAAAGAGAAGCACTACATAGCAAGAATTTTACACCTACATACACTGCCTAAATAATAATAAATATTTCTTGACTCAGGTGTTGCCAAAATCAATCAATCAATAGAACATAAACCCTCCTGGAGGAGTTTGACAAGAACAAGACAGGGAAAGGACAAGGGCTTCCCCACCCCCCTAAAAATGGTATGCAATTGGAAATGTTCCACGTTCCTGGGCTCAGATTACCCGGCCTAATTTATCATCATCCTCATATATTCTTATATAAGTAGTAATACAGATCACCCCAGCCAATTAATCAATCTGTAATTAGGAACTGACACGAACATTTACTACCATCAGGCATAATTTATATGATTACAGATGATTAAATAAAACGTAATTGAGTGAACAGGCAATTTGTTAAGCACATCTAGACACAGCCATATCACCTAGGGCGGAAGCGCCTGACTCCTCTCCAACTGCAGGTCAGGAAGCCTGGTGCTGGATGCTGGTCCTTGCGGTGGCCAGAGGCAGCAGCTGATGCAGACTCCCCAGAGGACCCAGGGAGCTGTGTTGGGGCACTGAACCTCACAGATCTTGGGGCACATTAGCATCCCAGCTTCTTTTCTGCAAGAAGTCACGTGGACTTCCAGAACTCAGACTACAGAGAAGAAAGGGAAATAAGGGCTCTTCAAGTCGCATGGTATTTCCATCAGAATCATGCCCCTGCTCCTGGGGGGACCTGCCACCCTGCAGCCAGCAGCCTCCAAGGAGGTTTCTAACAGTAAAGGGACACTTCTCCAAAGACAAGGCCCCGTGTCTAGCAGGAAACGCCCTCACCCCTGAAAGGGAAGTTTCAGGAACACCAAGGTCAAATTTGGCCTTTACCACTTTATTATTTGTGTAGTTTGAATGGAAGTTTCCCCCTAAAACTCACATGTGACACTTGAGGAAGGTTGAGGTGGAATGATAGGGCAATAAAAGCCTTAACCCATTCAGTGAGTCAATCCCTATCAGGGGACTAACTGGGAACTGTAGGCTGGCAGCTGTGGCTGGAGGAGGTGGCTGGTTGGGGGCGTGCCTTTGGGGTGTATACTCTGTATCTAGGGTGGAGTTTCTCTCTGCTCCCTGGAGCCATGCCTTACGCCATGATATTCAGCCCACCTCAAGCCCCAAGGAATGGAGCCGACCTTCTTTGGACAAGATCTCTGAAACCATGAACGCCTACATAAATTTTTCCTCCTCAAATTGTTCTTGTCAGGTCCTCGGATCGCAACAGTGAAAAAGCTGACTAAAACATTACTCCCCCTGCCTTTAGGCTCTGTCCCCACTCCCCATTTCAGAAGTAAACAGCGTGGAGTTAGATTTACCTTACTCTTACTCTGGGTCAGGGACATCACATTAGGATTGCCAGAATCAGCGAATGAAAATGCGGAATGCCCACCTAAATTTGACTTCATAAACAATGAGTAATTTTTTAGTCTACATTATTTCTCATACAATGCAACTTTATGCCACATTCGTTAGGTCATAAAGTCCTCAAAACCACTTAGGAAGTGTACTCTGCATATTGTAGTCAAGGAAATTCACTTTAGATTTTTTTTGCTCTAACTGGAGCTTCCAGCAGTAAATCCCTGTCTCACCTGCGTGTACCTGGCTAACTCTACTCATTGTTGAGATGCAAAGCAGGATTTATCCCAGGCAGGAAGCCGTTCCACCCACTCTGATCCCATAGCCACCAATTCATATTTCTGTTACAGCACTCAGACCATCATTTAATAATTACCTTTTCTTAATCCCCACATAACATGAGTGGGGTCCTTCAAGGCCTGCGCTCAGCTTTATGACCCCACACCTTGCACCATACCAGGGATACAAGAGACCCAAACTGTTTCCTGAATAAGTAAGAGGTGTTAAGATTTGCTCAGGCCCACTCAGCTGAGCAGTCATACAGCATGGATTCTGCACTGGTTCTACCACGTCCAAAAACTTATTTCATTAACACTACCCTGTCTACTTCTTTATAGAGAATGCATGGCCCTTGCCCACAAGAAATATGTAGTCCAATTAATGAAGCAATGATCCAACAAATTTTAAAAAATGAAAGAAAAGAAAAAATGTAATAGAAGGTGGAAATAATGAATGCCTATCACAGAACTGGGTATATAGAATTAAATACTAAAAACTAAAACAACAAAGTTTCTGAAAACTTTAGAAATCCAGAAGAATGCCTTCATATTGAGTGGTAGGCAATGATTTCTTAGGGCACAGAAAACAATAACCATAAACGAAAACCTTAACAAATTGGGCTTTCTTAAAATTTAACCTACCATTTAGAAAAAGAATAGGCAAATAACATTATGAAAAAATATTTATCAAACACATATCTGACAAAAGACTGGTATCTAGGATATATCAGAAGTCCTACAATTCAATAAGAAAACAAATGACCATATTAAAATTGGGCAATAGGGGGCTAGAGTGGTGGATCAGTAGTTACGGCACTTGCCTGGCATGCGCGATTACGTGGGTTCAAACCCCAGCACCATATGCACAACAAAGTCCCGGAGCAACACAAGCCACTTGAAAAACTAAATAAAATTGGTTTTCTCTCTCTCTCTCTCTCTCTCTCTCTCTATATATATATATATATATATATATATATATATATATAAATTGGGCAATAGATTCAAATGCCTCATGTCGTGTGATTCACATAGGCTGGTAGAGTAATTGCCTAGCATGCCCAAGCCCAAGGCCCTGGGTTTAATCTCCAGTATGAGAGAGAGAAAGAACAAAAAGAAGGAAGAAAGAAAGTGATTCCAATTATATGACATTCTAGACAAGGTAAAACTTTAGGGACAGAAAACAGATCAGTGTTATCAGGGGCAAGAGGTGGGAAGATATTATAAACTAGAAAGGAGTACAAGGAGGCTACCTGCAGTGTTGGAAGTATCCTCTATCTTGATTATTGTAGCAGTTATATGACTGCACATACCTGCAAAATTGATAGCACCATACACTTAAAAAGAGATGCATTTTACTCTATGAAAAGTATATCTCATTAAGCCTGATTTTTAAAAACAGGAAAAAGGTTTCAGCATATGCGTCACAAAGGAAGATACATAAATCACTAATAAACACTTGAAAAAAATTTTAACATTATTCACTCATCGTATTAGTTTGTTTTCTGCCACTGTGAGAAAATACCTGAAATAATCGACTGACAAGGAGGAAAGATTTATTTTGACTCATGGTTTGCGGTTTTAGTCCACAGTCACTTGGCCCCGTTATTTTGGGCAAGGCAGAACAACATGTCAGGAAGTGCCCAGCAGAGCACAGCTGTTCACCATGAGGTGGCCAGGAAGCAGAGAGAAAGAAGAGGTGCCAAGGTCCCAATATCTGCTTCACAACCCCGGGCGATCTCCCTTCCTTCCACTAACCATCCCCCCAAAGGTTGCACCACCTACCAATAGCACCACAAGTTGGTGAGCAAGACTTTTGCACGTGGCCTTTGGGGGACATGCAAGATCCAAACCACAACCATCATCAAGGAAATATAAATTAAAGCCACAGTGTAAACCTAATTATATACCCATCAGAATGGCTGAAATGAAAAAGATTGACACCTTCAAACGTTGGCAATGGTATGGAACAACTGAAGCTCTCATGCATTTTGGTGAGATTGTAAGATGGTGCAAGCACTTTGGAAAGTAGTTTGGTGGTTTCTTACAAGTTAAATATAGACTACCTTGAAAGAGGAACTAATACCAATACTCCTCAGATTATTCCGTGAAATAGAAAGGGATGGAACACTTCCAAGTTCATTCTATGCAATCAGTATAACTCATACCAAAACCAGATAAGGACACGACAAGGAAAGAAAACTACAGACCAATATCTGTGAAGAACTTAGATGCAAAAACACTTAATAAAAATTAGTAAATCATATTAAACAACATACTAAGAAGATTGTACACCATGACCAAGTTGGTTTATTCCAGGGAAGCAAGGATGGTTTAATATATGCAAATCAATAAATGTAATTCCATCATATAAGTAGAATGAAGGACAAAAATCACGTAGTCATCTCAATAGATAGAGAAGGCCATCAACAAAATTCAGCACCCATTCATGATAAAAACACCGGAGAAGCTAGGGATAGAAGGAAACTACTTTAATAACGTAAAGACTATATGAGGAACTCAAAGCCAACCTAAAACTGGGAAAAAACTGAAAACACTTCCATTAAAATCTGGGAGAGGACAATGACGTCCACTCTCCCCACTCCTACTTAATATAGTGCTAGAAATTCTAGCCAGAGCAATTAAACAAGAGAAGAAAATAAAAAAGACAAAAATAGGAAAGGAAGGGGTTGGGGATTTAGCTCAGTGGCTGAGCGCTTGCCTAGCACTTGCAAGGACCTGATTTCGATTCACAGCCCTGCAAAAAAAAAAAAAAAAAAAAAAAAAAAAAAAAAAAAAAAAAAAAAAAAAAAAAAAAAAAAAAAAAAAAAAAAGGAAAGGAGGAAGTCAGATTATCACTATTTGTAGAAAACATGATCCTTTCCCTGGAAGACACCAAAAACTCCACCAAAAGACTACTAGAACTAACAACAAATTTGGCAAAGTAGCAGGTTACAAAATTAACATAAAAATATCAATAACTTTCTGCTATGTCAACAATGAATCTGCTGAGAAAGAAATCAGGAAAACAATTTCATTCACAAAAACCTTGAAAAATAAAATAAAATACCTAGGAATCAATTTGATAAGGTGAAAGACCTTTGCAATGAAAACTACAATCTAAATTTCAGAAGATATAAAGACCTCTCCCATGTTCATTGACTGGCAAAATTAATACTATTAAAATTGCCATTCTATCAAAAGCAATACACAGATTCAGTGCAATTCCCATCAAAATACCAATGGCATTCTTCACAGAATGGGGGGGGGGGGTATAAAAATTCACTTAGAAGAATAAAACCCGGAATAGCCAAAGAAATTCTAAACCACCAAATCAATGTTAGGGGCATCACCATATCTGACTTCAAGTTATACTACAGAGCTTTAGTAACAAAAACTGCATGATACTGATATAAAAGACCAAAGGTACAGAATAGAAGACACAGAGACAAATACATACATCTACAGTCCTCTGATCCTTGACACAGGTGCCAAAAACATACAGTGGAGAAAAGACAGCCTTTTTAACAAATGGTGCTGGGAAAATTGGCTATCCACATGTAGAAGAATGATGCTATATAGTCTTATCTCTCACCCTGCACAAAAATCAACCCAAAATAAATCAAAGACCTAAGAATTAGACCAGAAATTATGCAACTTGTAGAAGAACATAAAGTCAACACTCCAGTATTTAGGAACAGACAACAGATTTCTCAATAGGACCCATAAAGTGCAGAAAATAATGCCAAGAGTTAATAAATGGAATGGCATCAAATTGGAAAGCTTCTGCACAGCAAAGGAAGCAGTGAGGAATGTGAAGAGAGAGCCTACAGAATGGGAGAAACTTTCTGCTAGCTACTCTTCTGTAGACGATTATTAGCTTTCGAATACATAAAGAACTCAAAAAACTTTACATCAAAAAAATCAAATAGCCCAGTTAATAAATGGACAAATGAATTAAACAGACACTTCTCAAAGTAAGAAATACAAATGTCTAACAATACATGAACAAATGTTTGACATAATTAGCAATTAGGGAAATGCAAATCAGCACTACCCTGAGATTTCATCTCCCACCAGTCAGAAAGGCAGTCATCAAGAATACAAACAATAACATATGCTGGAGAGGATGTAGAGAAAAAGGTAAACTTTTACACTGTTGGTGGGATTGTAAACTAGTACAACCACTATGGAAATCAGTGTGGAGTTTCCCCAAAAGACTAGGCAAGGAACCACCATATGACCTCAATATTTATTCTAAATAATCATCCTATTTCAATGCTACATGCACACCCATGTTTATAGCAGCACAATTCATTGTAATCAATCTGTAGAACCAGACTAGGTGTCCATCAGCAGATGATTAGATAAAGAAAATACCGTATGGGTACACAATGGAGTTTTATTTGGTCATAAAGAAGAATGAAATCATATCATTTGCACAAAAATGGATGGAACTAGAGACTATAATGTTAAGAAAAATATGTCAAACTCAGAAGGTCAAGGGTCATATGTGTTCTCTTATACATGGAAGCTAGAGAGGAAAAAGGAAAAGAAAGAACATTAGAGAAAAGGACCAAGGGGTCAGAGGCAAGTAGGGAGTGGAGAAGTGCTGGGGAGTGATATTGACCAAATGATGCTGTCATACTGTGTGCACATATGAGTATGTGACAACAAACCCCATCATTATGTACAGCTATAATGCATCAGTAAACAATGCGAAAAAAAGAAAAAAAGAAAGATGTTTGACATAAAAAACTAACAAGTAAAGACTTACTTTGAAGCAAAAAATAATTATCATAATATAATGTGAGGGAGAAAAAGATAAATGAAGTAAAGGAGGACATCTTGGCAGAGGTAATAACTGTAGCGAAAGCAGAATCCACAAATTGTCAGACACATTGAACACAGAACACAAAAATATGAGTTCAATGAGGTAAGAATGATACTACTATTGCCACTAATAATAATATGCAATGAATATATGTGTACCAAGCATCATGCTAAATACTGAGTAGACCAAGAACAAGATGCACTCAGTCTCTGACCTGGGGGAGAGGCAAATTAGCAAACAATATGATTATGGTAAGGCCTATAATGGGGACATCTGAAGACCCCATAACCCCCACCATCACTACAGAATGCCATTCAGATACTGAGGACTAAATGTAGATGGAAGATAAAAGTATGAATAGCAGAGAGACCACTACTGGGCAAAGCCATGGAAGAGCAAGACGGATGGCCCTGGCAAAGACGGATGGTTTTGCTTACAAAACAATGCAATCAGGGTGACCTGTGCAGAGCTCTGGAGAGAGTGAGATAGACAGACAGACAGAGACAGGTTCTACATTTTTAGAGGGGAAAATAACAAGAAATGAGGCTAGGGACGTAGAAATAGATAGATGGGTGGCAAATTATGGAGGGTCTTAAGAAACATGTAAAGGAATTCAAAATGTATTTCCAGGGATTGGAGATTTGCAGGACAGTGACAGGACAGCTTCAGAATGGACTCAGCATTTGCTGGGAGAATGGATTCTAGGAGGAGAGAATTGTCAAGAGGCAGGTGGAAGAAAGGAGAGATGACCATCGCCTGAATATCAACGGGGGCGTTCAAGATGCTTTCCATAAATGAGTGGGAGGTAGAATTGGTGACTGATTAGTTTAAGGGAGGAAAAGAGATAGCGTCTACCTTAAAAGGACAAGAAATTAAGAAACAAATTAAAACAAGATCTCCTACAACTCAACAGAAAGACCAACAACCTAATTTTTAAATGTGCAAAGAAGATATACAAATGGTGAATAAGCACATGAAAAGACACTCCGTTAAAGAAGATATACAAATGGTGAATAAGCACATGAAAAGACACTCCGTTATTAGGCATTAAGGATATACAAATGTTATTCTTCTAGCGATAACAATAAAAATAACACAGACTGGGTGGCTTAACCAATAGAACTTTATTTCCTCATCATCTGGAAACTGCAAGTCTGAAGTTAGGGTGTCAGCATGGTTGGATTCTGGTGCAGGTGCTCACCCTGGCTTGTAGACGGCCACCTTCTTGCTGTGTCCTCACATGGCCTTTCCTCTGTGTCTGCATGGACATCTCTTCCTATAAGGTATCTCTTCTTACAAGGACACTAATCTTCACAGATCAGGACCCCATCTTTATAGCTTCATGTAACCTTAATTGCTTCCTCAGAGACCCCACCCAAATACAACCACACTGAGATATAGGGCTTGGACATATGAATGGGGAGGGCACACAAACATTTAGTCCATTACACAAATCAAAATCACAATGAGACACAATTCACACCTGCTGGGAAAGTTGTGATTTTCTTTTAAAGCGAGAAGAACGGCAGCGAGAGAGACCAAGAGAATCAATTTTATTTAGTTTTTCACTTGGCCTTCGTTTCTCCAACACTTTGTTATGTACGAGGTGTTAGGGTTTGAACTCACGTACTCACGCATGCCAGGCAAGCACCGTAATCACTGAGCCACTGCTTCAGCCCAAATTGTGATTTTTTAAAATGGAAAATAACAAGTGTTGGAAGAGATACAGAGAAGTTGGAACACTCAAGCATCGCCTGTGAGAATGTAACACAATACAGCTAATATAGAAAGCAGTTCAGTGGATCCTCAAACTAACACAGGGCTGAGGGTGTAGCTCAGTGGTGGGGGGTGTGTTTAGTATGCACAAGGGCCTGTATTCAATCCCCTGCATGGAAGGAAAGGAAGAAGGGGAGAGAAAATAAAAGCTCAACATAGAATTTACATATGAGCAGCAATTCCACCCCCTTGGTATATACGCAAAGGAATAAAAAACAAACAAAAAGGACAGATATTAGCACATGACTGTGCGTTGCAACATTATTCATAATAACCAAAAGATGGACATAACCCCAGTGTCCACACGTAACCCAAGTGTTCATCAACAGATAAGCAAAAAACATATATGAATACTATCCAGCCATAAAAAAGAATGAAGCCCTGACACCTGCTGCAATATGGTCAAATCTTGAAAATACTATGCTAAGTAAATAAGTAGGACATAAAAGAACAAATATTGAATATTGTAGGATCCCACATACTTAAAATATCTAGAACAGGGAAGTGCAGGGGCTGGGGGAAAAGGAAAAACATACGTTATTGCTTAATGGGTACAGAGTTTCTGTTTGCAGGAATGAAAGTTTTGGAAATAGTGATGATGGTGGCATAATGTTGTGAATGCAACTAATGCCATTAAATTATTCACTTAAAAATTGTTACAGTGGAGCTGGAGCGGTGGCTCAGAGGTTACGGTGCTTGCCTGGCAAGCGCAACTATGCAAGTTCAAACCCCAGCACTACGTACCCACCGAAGGCTCAGAGCAACAAAAGGCACATGAAAACTAAATAGAAACTGTTTCTCTCTTTCTCTCTCTCTCTCTTTCTCTCTTTGTCCCTCTCTCTTTTAAAAAAAATTGTTACAATGAAAATTTTTGTGTTATATATATTTTTACCATACTTTTTAAAAATATCACGTATCATGCAAAAATCCATTGATTGTACACTTTAAGTGGTAGAATAGTATGATATGTGAATTACATCTTAATAAAACTGTTAAAAATAGGCTATGAGGGCTGGAGTGGTGGCTCAGGTTATGGTTCTTGCCCAGCATGTGCAAGTACATGGGTTCAAACCCCAGCACTCACGTACACAACTAAGTGTCAGAGCAACAAAAGCCATGTGAAAAATTGATTCTCTCTCTCTTTCTCTTTCTCACTGTCCTTCTCTTTAAGAAAAAAATAGATGATGAGACAAAAACTTCAAGAAGTAGTGCTGGGAAAAGTCACTGAAATTAATACAATATTTGGAATTACTATAGATGAAGTAAAGAATTAGTGAACTAGAAGTTGCATTAAGATTTTCACCCAATATGAAACAATACAGAAAAATAAATTTAATATGAAAAGAGAGGAGTTCCAACCGCTGATGATAATTAATGGTCAAGAGAAAATTTAACGCTTAATGGTTTACAGTGTCCCTCTAATTGAGGACCTTCAGATCAAGAACCAAACAAAGAAGGATAATGGCAGTGAATTTACAAGACATTAGGAATAAATAGAAAATCTTAAAATTGATTATTGAAAAAGAAATGACAGTTAGACCAAAAGCAGAGTTCTCATTAGCAGCAACAGATGCCAGAGGGCACAGCAGTAAGAGAAATAAGTCCAAATGTATCAATAATAAATGATGCAAATAGCAGGAAATCATTTTTCGTCAATTTGTTCAAAAGCATACAAATCATACCATGTATTATTTACATGTACATAATAAAAATATGAAACCATGGACTTGAAGGATGCATGCCAAATTCAATGTTTGCCTCTGGAGAGGAAGAGAGGAGCGAGATGGGCAAAGATAAGCAAATATTAACGCTTCGTAATTCTGGCAGTGGGCACATTGCTGTTTTCTTTCTCTTTTGCTTTTTTTTAAGAGAGAAGGACAGTGAGAGAGAGAGAGAATCCATTTTTATTGAGTTTTTCACATGGCTTTCATTGATCTGACTCTTAGTTGTGTATGAGGATGCTGGGGTTTAAACCCGGGTACTCGTACTCGCGCATGCTGGGCAAGCACCAAAACTGCCAAGCCACCACTCCAGCCCCCTGTCTTTTGCTTTTAATAAAAGAAATGACAGAGTTATGCACCTTGTACATTCATTGGTGAGAGGAGCTGAAGGAACTTGGGATCAAGGGCAGGAACAGAGGGAATGCAGGCAGTGGGGAATTAATGAAATAAGACCCTGAGGAAGAAGATGAGCTCCATACATTCAAGAGGTTGAACACCTCCATACAGCTGCCTCCCAACTTCTACTGAGGCCCCCCCAGATAGACTCTCTGGAGAGTTTACCTGACTGCCACAGCCAATGCCCCAATGCCAGCATGAAGAAGCCAGATGAGTCATCGCCCTTTCTCCCCAAAGGCAGTCAAGGACCTCTTCAGAGGGAAACTGAGGCAGGAGATCGAAAATAGGGACCTCGGAGAATGGGATTCCACCACTGCAGACTAAAACCTTAGGTCAAAACCCTTTTATTTTTGGCTTCCTGAATGGAAGGCCCCTCATGCATAGATGCCCAACTCCTATTTTTGGCAGGAACACCCTAACCAAATTCAATGCCTCCTTGTATTTTAACACCTACCTTAGCACCACACACACACACTCCTTTATCCTCTCATGCCTTTTCCTTCCCCTCTAATATCCCTGTCACCTCTCCTCCCTGAGATGTCAGCCACATTGTGGGATATCTCCAAACCCACTGTGACCACCCACCAAACTCTTGTTAAAATTTCTCTGCAAGAGTCTGCTTACAGCTAAAGTAAGTTACCTTCTATCACCTCTCTGGCTGCTTCAATTATAACCAGGGAATCTTCCTAGGCAGAGTTAATATTAATGTCTGTTTACCCACTAACTGGATAAAAAATTGATATCATCAATCCACTTCATTATATCTCTTTAGAGTCTGGAATGATGGGTATGGAAATTACCAGAAGCCACTCAACCAGACAGCAAACCCCTACTCACTGAATCCACAATACTCAGGCCCTTATCTGAACCTATTGTCTCTGTCCCTTATCAGAGAATCCCCACCTTACTGAGAAACTCAATTTAATCCCCACCAACTGAAAAGCCCAATTTAACCAGAGAACTCCATCTTGGTCCCCTCCCCCCTCATTCCCTCTATATCTACCCCAGGCTGTAAGCAGCAGGTAAGTAAGCCTCCACTGGGTCCCCCCTCCACAGGTTTCTCCTGAATAAACCTGTGTTACTGTTGGGGAAAATAAGGGGTGTCAAACACCACCCCACTGTAAAAGAATGGGCGCACGTGCGGTTGCTCATTGGCTGGGTCCTGTTCAGTTGTACCGTGGACTGGGCAGCAGAGCTCCTTTCTACCTGACCCTGGCTCTCTCAAGGAGGGTTGACATAATAGCAAAAGATAATTTGGATGAAGCACTCAGAAACTATTAATTCCTGTAAAATGGCCAGTTCTTATATTATCAGAATGTTCAGTATCTACTTTGAGAAGAAAAATTAGGTCCCTGTGGCCTCCCAACATCTGCACCCCTTTAGTGTTTGGAGGAGGCCCACTGGCAGAATTGCTGCCTGCCACCACAGAGGCTGGGGCACCAGACACTTTTCAACCTTGCTTGTTGTTTGGGCCCAGACCGATGACCTAGGCTGAGCCACCAGGACCATGGCCCAAGACCTTTTTTCAGGAGCAAGGGACTCAATGAAACAGGGACGAGGAGAATATTTTTCTCCATGGTTGCCCTCAGAGTTAGAACCAGCACTGTAAGGTAGTGGGGCTGTTCAAGCACCCTAACAGTCAACTCCTATCCCTGACTTGTTCTGCAGTAGGACTCCGATTGTGACTTCACCTTCTAGCTTCCCTTTATTCCTATTTTTTCATCTGGTCTTCCAACCCTTCCAGCAATTTTATGAGGTTTTTATTTTTTTGTTTGTTTGTTTAGTTTTTGTTTTTGTTTTTAAGAAAGAAGGACAATGAGAGAGAAAGAGAGAGACACACACACAGAGAGAGAGAATCAATTTTTATTGAGTTTTTCACATGACTTTCATTGTTCTGACACTTAGTTGTGTACGTGTGCTGGAGATTGAACCCGTGTACTCGCATGCAGGGCAAGAGCCGTCACCACCGAGCCACTGCTCCAGCCCCAATTTTATGAGTTTTTAATAAATATTATCTCTCTGTTTCAATCACCCAGTTTAGTTTGCTTACAATGATGTAGGAAATCTTTTAAATGACTGATTTCCACAACATGGTTACACTGAAATTGTTGCCTAACATTTAGAGGGATCACCTTTGGTGTCTGAAGGGATTTGTTTTGTGCAACACCTCCCTCCTCATTAGTATTGGATCTACTCATCTGATCTGCCCTTGAGTGACCGAAGACACTCACGGGCTCCCCTGGCCGCTCACCATCAGCAAGCACTCAAGCACTAGCAAAAAGGCAGAGCTTCTTTCGCACATCATTTTACTCTTCTCCGTGGAGAGTTCTGAGAAATTCAGGAGTATCGCTGATAGGAGAACCAATTTCCGCCTTTGACCAGAGCCGTCATGCTTGAAGACCAAATCCAGAAGAAAACGAAAGAGAACAGGAATTCAATTTGCAATTTTGGGTGGCACATACATCCCGTTTAGGTATCAACACATGCACGTGGTTTTCCAGGATGCTTGCTGTTTTAACTAGGATTCCTGGATGGGTTTCTGCATGGGCCAGGCCTACAGAAAATAATTACAAGCCCAAATCAGAAGAGTGCTAGAAAATTACCATTCCCTCATTTCACCCAGAACCTAACCCTGGGAGACAGGAGCTGCAATATGGACTGGTGAATGTCCAAGCTATGAATTGAATGTACAGGTCCCTCCAAAATTCATCTTAGAACTCAAACCTCTTAATACCAAGGTGCTGGTCCTAATAGATCTTTGAAGAAGTGATTAAGTCACAGGGCTCCTTTTTCATAAATGAGTTATTTTCTTATAAAAGCAGGTGCTTCCCCCCATGTGAGGGCATGTTACTTGTCCCTTCTGTCTTGTGAGGATTCTACAACAAGGAATCATCACGGAAACAGCAGCACATTTGTGATCAGAATGTTAGTTGAAATTTGAACGGTAAAGGCCATTGTGGTGAGGCCTTAGAAATAAAGGATACGTTCTTGGAAACTGGGAGAGAGGCCATCCTTGTAGTAAAAGGGCAAAGAACTTGGTCAACTTGTGCTTGTGTCCTGGTGCTCTGTGGCAGGCAGACAGTGATGCCTTCCTTTCCCAGGGCTGCCTTGAACACATAGCACAAACAGTAGCTTAAAAGGACAGAAATTTATTTCCCAGATCTGGAGGTAAGAAGTCTTACATCAAGGTGTTGGCATATTTGATTCATTCTGGAAACTCTGAGATAGAATCCATCCTGAGCCTTTCTCCTAGGTGCTGGTGGTGGATAGGTGTTCCTCTGACTCCCCCACCACCTGGCATTCCTCCAGTGTATGCCTGCATCCAAATTTCCCTCTTCTCCTAAGGATATCCGTCATTGTGTTAGAGCTCCACCTGATTCAGTATGCCCTCATCTTAACCTGATTATATCTGCAAAGACTCATTTTCCAAAACAAAGGCCATACTCACAGGAACCAAGGATTAGGACTTGCACATATCTTTCAGAAAGACACAATTCAACCCACAACAAATATAGTCTCATTACGATCCTCACACCATCATATAAAGTCCAAGCAGTACACGTCTTTGAGACTGTTGACACTGCATGTAATCCTACCCCATAATCCCCTGGGCTCCTTCACATCTTTTTTGTTTATTTGCTTTCTCGGTGCCAGGGATCAAACCCATGTCCTCATACATGTTAGACAAGCACTCTACAACTAAGCTGTATCCCCATCCCTCCCTCGCATCTTTTATGACCAATGAATGTCTGGTCCAAAAATAAACACCAGATTGAGCAAACGATTAACCTCCCTGGTTATTTGTGACCAAAAAAAAATGAAACAAAACTCCAGTCTACCTCCAGCAGCCAGAATTGTAATATGGAACCACATTTCCCACTTTGATAAAACTACACCTGTGCAGATAGGCAGATAGACACCAGAAGTATTGTGTGGGCTCATTGGAACATTACATCACAAACTTCTCCTGGGTGTCTTGTCAAAATGCAAATTCTGACTTAGGAGTTCTGGAATAGAACCTGAGATTTTGCCTTTCTCCCAAGCTCCCAGGGAACGCTGCTGCTGATGGTGGTGGTGATGATAGTGATGGTTCCACCCCAACCACACGTTTATAACAAGGCCACAGAAGATCTATAGTAACAGAAACTCTGAAGTCCTTGAGGGAGGAGCTAACTCTTTTAAAGAAGGAGACAGTGGGGATTCTGAAATGTTCCCCAAGACCCATTATGTATCAGTAACTTCAGAGAAAAGATTTAGTCAGAGATACAGGTTGAGGCCAGCCTATCAGAAACACAGAGGTAGAAAGGAGGAGGCATGCATGACAGGGGATTCAACTGTCACTTTAATATTTCACAGCAAAGATATTACAAATGATCATGTCCCACAGAAGTAAAGAAATGGCATTGCTCCACTTCCCCAGTTCCCTGGTTGCGTGTAAGAATTATAGGCCTTCGGGCATTAATGATGCTTTCATCTCTGACCCAACATTAGTAACACTCTGTTAATGTGGATTTTCAATCCTCCAGGGGATGACCTCTGAACTCCATCCCCTTAGAAGAACCAGGCCAGAACAGGACCCAACAGGCCCTATAGGCTTAGCTACTCCACTTACAGGAAGTCCCACCTCCCTCCTGTCCTGATTGGCAGGAGTGGTACAGAAGACAGGAATTTATTGTCATCAGCATGAATTTTAAATCACAGAAATCTTGACTCAGCCACTTACTGGTTGTATGACTTTTGCCAAGTAGCTTGTCTCTGAACCTTAGATTCTTCATCTATAACATGAGAAAATAATAGTATTTACCTTCTCTATATATATAAAGCTGTGACACCATCAACACTGAATTAGTCAATAGTATTGTAGTTCAAATAATAGTTTATTTTATATACAGAGTTTGGGAAACTATTTTGAAAGACAAAACTATGGAAATTTTTAAATACTTCTAGAAAAACTTGAAGTAGAAGCTGCTTTTTAAAAAGCCTTTCCACGTTATATAAGCACATATATAAGTAATAGGGTAAAAGGAAAATTTTGACGAACAATATCTGAATATTAAATGAAGCCTCATCTTCCATGCATCCTTTCGACAGTTTAGATTAGTGATCTACCACTGAGTTTGGGGGTGAGAGGCCGCTCAGAGCTTTGACAGATTAAGCATACCTCTCCCTCCACCGGATTCAGAATCCCCATTGCCCCAGCCTGCTCCCCGCCTCTGTGGAGGCTGCCATTATGCCAAGCTTTTTTGGAATTCCTTACTCAGTAACCTCAGGTTTGACAGGCTGCCCAGGGAAACCAGTCACATTACCTTGTCTAGCAAAACATGCCATTCTCAGTCTTGATCACACATCTTGTAAATACACATTTGGTGATGGTGGTGGGGGGGTGTAGTGTCACTAAATCTTCTCAAGAAATAAAAGGTAATTCAGAACTGAAGGGAAGCTGGGTGTGGCTTCTGGGCACTGGTTCACAGCTGTGCACTCCTGCTGAGATGGTTTAAGTTTGTTAATTAACAGCCTCCGTGCGTTTTCCTCCTACATTCAGGGTGGTGGGTTTCTAAGAGCTTTGAAGAGATTTATTTTTATCCTTCGAGTGGATAAAAGGCATTAATGAAACCATTTGAGACTTCAGGGACTGAGCTCCACCCACAGAAGGCAAAGTGAAGCCAGCATGAGTGACCGTTGATTATTAAATGTCCTCTTAGTAAAGGGGCATCCCCAGACTGGCCTGATAGGCAGTTAAGTTGAGGAAAGCAGGGGTAGTGCTACATTTGCATTATGTGGAAAGAGGCACCCCAGCTTTCTTATGCAAAGCAATTAATAAAATCACTTTGGGAAAATGTATACCTCCCCTCCCCCACTCAACTACCAGCTGGTCCACTCCTTGAACATATAGCACCACGTTACGATGGCTCCAACAATTTGGGTCAGCACGACGTTTAAACTCTTAAGTGGAGCCACTAATCTCCATTAATCTGACTGCAAAGATGAGACATAATGCTTAATACAAAAGCACATGAGTTGGTAATGCATTCGCCTCTGATAGTCTGCCTTCACACACAGCCTGCAAAGGGCAGGGCCTTTAGGATTGCATTTGGCCATTCAAAATCTATTCCTGAGCCCTCCTGGAAACCTCTTCACACAAGGTGACAAGGGAGCATCCACCATGATGTCCACGGACACATGCATTCCATGGGACTTCTGGCACTCCAGGCCTCCACCTGTGGTCACACCCCCACCCTTTTGAAATCTGCAGCACAGTAGTGCATGGGTGCTAAAGGTGGTACTTGGTAATGCTATGACATGTCTTTGGCCTCTGTGACTATGGGCTAATAGTCACAGAGTATATAATAGTAGACTAGTAGGCATGGTAGATGCTTCATACCCAAGTAACACTTGGGTACCTGGCTGGCTCATGAGGGAAACAGAGCTCTCCTCCTGGTTGGGGACACTTTGAGACTTTAGTAAGTCAAGACGTGGCTTTTAGCCTGGGTGAACCCAAATGTAGAATACGTGCTGCTCATTTTCCTCATCCCTACTACTCCTTTCTCTGGGCCAATTTTTCTGAAACCATAGTCCGTGGAACCCCCAGGAGAGGAGAATCACTGAAGATGTGGTTAAAACTCCACATTCCCAGGCCTATTTCCCAGATCTACTGACACAGAATCTCTCAGGAAAAGACAGGAAAACCTCATTTTAACTACCTGTAGCAGTAGGCATTAAACACAATGTTAGATTCACAATCTAAATTTCAAAACTCTCTTGTAGGAACCCAGGTGAAAAATGGTCATGCACAGTGATTTTTTTGGACCAGAAATTCCCATAGTTTGGCTCCCGCGCTCATTCTTAAAGAAAAAGAAAAATGAGGGGCTAGAGATGTCGCTCAGTGGTAGAATGCTTACCTAGCACACATGAAGTCCTGGGTTCATTTGCTGGTACTATAATAAAATAAAATAAAATAAAATAAAAATAAATAAATAAAAAAGAAAGAAAAGAAAATGTATTAGATGGAAAAATGGATACTAACCCAGGACATAGACAGGTTATGACAACTCTTTTTGGTACCACTGCACCCACAGTTGAAACTTATTCCAATCTAAGTGCTTCATCTGCGTTAGATCACTGAATGAACAGAACTTTAACTATTAGTCCCCATAGCGGGGGCAGTGACAGTGAAGAGGTGACATTTAATTGGGGTATGGAGGATTAGAAGGAACAGAGCATCTTCCACGCCTCACTCATTAAATCAACTGTCAAAAGGACAGAATCTCATTGCCTTTTTATTCACATAGTCTCCACCACTAACTCCCTGGAAATAAGGGAGAAAACATTTAGACAAGTGTTGGTAGTTATTGGCACTACAAATTATATGACCCTTTTTTTTTTAACTGTTTTTGTTGTTAACTAGGAATTGAACTTAGGGACATTTTACCATTGAGCTATACCTTCAGTTCTTTTTATTTATTTATTTTTTTATTTTGAAACAGGGTCTCACTAAGTTGCTGAATCTGGCCTCAAAATTTGAGATCCTTCTGTGTTAAGGTTTGGATGTGAGGTGTCCCCCAGAAGCTCAAGTGCAGGAAGGCTCAGAGGTAAAATGATTGGGTTATGAGAGCCTTAACCCCATCAGTGAGTTCATCCCCTGACAGGATGGGAGTAACTGGCGACTGAAGGCGGGAGGAGGTGGGTCACTGGGGGCGAGACTTTGGGGTATGTATTTTGTATCTAGTGAGTTTCTTTCTCTGCTTAGTGATGTGATGCCTTGAGCTGCTTCCCTCCACCACACTCTTCCACCATGATGTCCTGCCTCACCTCAAGCCACAAGAAATGAAGCTAGCCTTCTATGGGCCGAGACCTCCAAAACTATGAGGCCTCAAATGAACTTTTCCTCCTAAAATTGTTCTTGTCAGCCCTTTTAGTCACAGCATTGAAAAAGCTAACTAAGACATCCTGCCTCAGCCTCCCAAGCCCCTGAGATTACATGGTGGGAAAGACTAACTCTTTATATGGGTTCTTGAATTGCAATTAACCTGACCCAAAATAGGATTTCTTTCACAGAATTTCACGAGAATGGCTGCCCACTCTGTACACAGGTAAAGCTGCCTCTGCTCAAGGCTTCCTGATGAACCTAACCTGTGTCAGGAGCCAGGAAAACTGAGACTCAAATCATGTACATCGCAATCAAGATCACCTGGTTTCCTTCCATCCTACAGAATTCACTCTATGATGTACGGTGTCTCTAACTGCCCAGGACCTCTCCCCTCTTCCAGGTGACAGCCCCACCCTTCTGCTAATAGACCTTAGCCTCAGAAGCTTTGGTAGGGACTAGGGATGGCTCCACCCTGTTGATCACAGTGGGAACAGCGACACAGTGACAGGGATGAGCTTGTGGCCCATGGAAGGATGGATCTGAATCCCTCCCTGAGATATTCCTGGCATCAGAGGCAAAAACTTTGTGGATCTGGGGCTCCCCATGGCCAAATTCGCCACTGCATGGAGAAGACTATCTGCATTAAAGAGAGAGGGCAGGGGCTGGAGCTGTGGCTTAGTGGTTACAGCACTTGCCTGGCATGCACAAGGACACAGGTTGGAAATCCAGCACCATGTATACAACAAAGTATCAGAGCAACAAAAGCCACATGAAAAACTAAATAAAATTGGTACTTTCTTTCTCTCTCTTACTGTCCCTCTCTCTTTAAAAAAAAATAAAAAGAGTGAAGGCAAAGGGGAATGAGAGGGACAGAGCGAGGAGGAAAAGTGGAAAGAAACTGACTGCCATCTTTTGAGTCCCTCAGGTCAACTCCAGTCGTGCAACAACTCTGAAGCTTCCCCTTTAATAGTTAAACGAGTAGAAAGGACTTGGGTTTGCATTGGTGTATGTTTACCCATTGGTTCTCGTGTACCCATCCTGTTATCTCTCTGTCTACCATGTGACAAGCACTTTGTCAAGGCACCAAGGGCATAGAGGAGCCATATCCTTAGATCTCTTAGAGCTTATGTCCAAATAATTACACAAGTAAATATTAGAAATGCAATTTGAATAAATTCTACAGAAGGGTGTGAAAGAGGAAGTCCTCCCGGTGGGGAACAGGAGGGCGAGCAGTTTTTACCCTGAGGCCTGGAAGGTGGGTGGGATTCATTCAGGCAGCGATGGAGTGCATCATTCCCTACACAGGAAGCCATCTGTGTGAAGTCTTTGGGTCTTGAAAGAAGCAGAAAAGAGTGTTGTGGTAGGCACAAGAGGTGGAAATGAGACTGAAGAGGTGGGTAGGAGCAATAGTGTCATGTGGGTCCTGGTGGGCCACATTACTGGTGTTAAGCAGCCATTGGAGAGTTATAAGTAAGCAAGTGGTGCAGGGAGATTGCTAGTTTTTTTTAAATAGGTTAGTAGGTACCCAAGATTGAACCCAGGGGTGCTTAACCACTGAGCCACATCCCCTCCCTCTTTATTTTTTATTTTGAGACAGGGTCTCATTAAGTTGTTAAGAGTCTTGCCAAGTTGCTGAGGCCAGCTTTGAACCTGTGATCCTCCTGCCCCGGTCTCCTGAGAGCTGGGATTACAGGCCTGCACCACTGCACCCAGCAGGACTACATTTTAAAAGGATGCTGTGGGGGGTGTGCTGGAGGAGACCGTGTGGGTGTGGCCAGAGGAGTAAGGAGGCTACTGCCTTCACGCCAGGAAGAGATAAGAATGGCATGGACTAGACTGCTCCGGGGAGTGAATGATTTGAGACTGAGACACAGAATAGAAGGTGTTATTGATCAGCTACAATGGGGTAGGAGGAGGTGTCCCGTTTCTGGCACCGGCACCTGAATAGTTCGTGAAGCCACTGATCTGAGGAAGACAGAGGACTGCTGGAAGGGGAGATTCTAAGTTCAATATGACAAAGTTTCATTTTAAGATGGCTGCGAGGCAGGTGATGGAAACAGCCAGTTGTTAATGTACACACTGCTTTACTGGAAACAGTAGATTGGTACAGCAGGTTTTTCTCTATTCATTTTACAGGTAAGGAAAATGAGGTGTGCGTAATATATATGATAATTGCGCGGGGCTACTGGGAGTAGGACCTGAATTTCCTCCACCCCAGTCCAAATGCTTTCAGTGAACCATGATGAGTCCTACTTCATCTGACTGATTAAACAAGCCAGTTAAAAAGAATGTTCTATAATAGGAGATGTTGGTATAAGAGGCACAAGGACAATCAAAAGTTGCATTCTGTGAAATCGATGTCATATTGTCCTACATTTGGTATCAGTTTGATAACCTAAAAAGATATGTAGAAACCATCTTTGTATGTCATACGACTGGCAGTCAGCCATCCACTGAGAAGACAGTTTAACTGTACTGGAGTTTAAAGTTTCATCTGTGCTTTGGATTTGTACCAAACATTGCAACAATTATTGGTAGAATCTGTCAAAATACATTCATTCTAATTGTGAAAAGGATACTACTTCTCACATTGGTTTCTTTACTAACAATCCCTACCAGCTATATATCCAGATGAAAGAGACAAGTGGAGTTTTGTTCTTTTTTTAAAAAATCAATAGATTGGCTCTTATGGAAGTCATTAATGCACACTGTTTAGCAAGAGAGGCTGATTTTTTATTCCTGGTTGGCATTCCATTTAAAAAAATGTTGCACTGAGTCTTTGAACAAATCCATGATTAAGAATTATATCCATCTGATCTGTAAAGTGTTCCCTGCACCACTGCTTCCAAAGGAAGGATGTGTTTGGCTCTGAGGGAAGCTAAAACCAGCTGTGCAGAGAAGGACCAGTCTGGGCCGGGCTCAGAAGCAAAGGGGGCTGACATATATTTTTGAGCAGTGGTACCATTTTTGAAATAATATTTCCAAAAAACTCAATGTGGTACTGTACTCAGTCTTCGTAGCAGCCCTAGAGTCAAGTTATTAATTAGAGGAAGAGCCCTTGTATGGGGACCCTTTTTATCCATCTTTGTGACAGCCCTTGCCACCCAGTGCTCAATTCAGTAGCGTAGGCACAAAGGGTTTGTGGAAATAATGAGATAGGCAGGAAGGACTGAGGACAGGGAAGGTTTTATGGAAGATGTTGATTTCTCTTCCCTGAGATATCATTATAAAACATAGTCGGGTGTTTTCTAGCTCCATTAAAACAGCTTTTATAGCTGGGCATGGTGGCACACACCTGTAATCCCAGTGACTCACGAGGCTGAGGCAGAAAGATTGCAAGTTCAAAGCCAGCCTCAGAAGTGTGGGAGGCCCTAAGCAACTTAGCCAGACCTCAACTCAAAATGAAAAATAAAAATAAGTGGGCTGTGGATGTGGCTCGGTGTGCCTGGGTTCAATCCCCAGTACAAAAAAAAAAAAAAAAGAAGTAGATTTTTCTAGATTTCTGATTCTATGTGTGGGAAGTATAGCCTTGGTTTCATTTCTAAATGCAACTTATCAACCAAAATACCAGCTGGTACTTGAAGTGGATTTCTGATTTGGTTTCAGATAATGAAGTTGTGCTTCCCTACCCCACAGAAACCATGGGGTGTTTCACCTGGGTTTCACCTGGCTTTGGTGCCATCAGTGCAGGTATTGCCATACCTGGGGCTGCACAGGCACTTGGGCCTGCAGCCCTTCTAAAGGAAGAGCGGGATGTTCTCTGGCTGTCCTGGAGAAGTCACTTCATGCTGAAGTGTGGGACCTGTGAAAAGAGTTAGTGGACCAGTACTCAGCGTACCTGGGGCCCATTTCCTTCCACTGCATCTGACCTTGGACGGCCCCAGTCAGTCTCCAATGTCCATTCCAGATGTGTGACAGGGCAGATGATTTACTAGTTAAAAAAATAATCTTCCCATCCATTTTTCAATGGGGATTCTACATCAAATACGATAGAACACTTAAGAGAAAGACGCCTCTCTGTAAATTAAGATGCACACTTAGAAAGGTGTTTGGGGAGTGGTGGGGCGACTTACACAACCCCCTGTGCCACAGTTGGCCATTTTAGCATTTAACACCAGTGTCGAAGTAGGACAGCTCAAGTATTAGGAAGCAGCTCCCCTCATGGGCCTTCTCAAGGCCAAATTATGAATCCACCAGGTAGGTAATTCTTTGCAGATTCTCTGCTGAAGTTTTTGGAAAGTTGCCCCCAAGGAAGCCATCCTTCAGGAAGTGGACAGTTGGATGGAGAGTCCTGCTCATAATTTCTGAGGGGAAAAAAATCTCTCTATCCACCCCCTCAGCCTCCAAGTCTCCCATCCTCTTGTGGTTGCTTCCCCTAGAACAGGAGTCCTCAGAGGAGAGGGGCTCCTTTTGTTCAAAAAAAAAAAAAAGAAAGAAAGAAAGAAAAAGAAAAATGTCCTATTCTCTTGGCCATTAATCATGCCTGTAAGAGCGTTTATTAATGCCCTGTCAATTGCTCAGAGTGAAGGCAGCCTGTTAGCTGTCCTCCCTCCCCTTTAGCTGTGTGCAAACACTGGTGATTAAGCGCCAGATTTAACATCCTCATGAATATTTAAGAGGCTGTTTTTGAAAGTTTCCTGTCCTTTTACACTAATAGCCCCATTAAAACCTGTTTACAAGCCAGTCAAGAGAGTAACTGCATGCACTTAAAACATGAGAGTGCTCCCCCAAGAGGGCACCAGGACCACGTGAGGATCAATACGCTGCTTAAAGTAAGACTGTCTGCCCACCCCCAGTGGAGCCCAGCCCCAGGAGAACCTCGGGAAGGAGCTGGAAAGGACCCAACTTGTTAATTAGGCTGTGAGTTCGGGAGCAAGCCCTCTCTACTGGACTCCCCGCTGCCCCATGTGGGGTGACCCCAGCTCCAGAGACTTCATGGAAGTTGCTCAAATGATGTCAGCAGCATCCAGCCAGGGACCAAGACGGAAATGGAGTTTGCCTTTGTGCCTTCTGCCAGCTGCCTTCCTTACGCTAGCCCCAGCCCTGGGCCTGCCTCTAAGCCGTGGCCCACTCAGTGTCTCTCCAGGAACTAATGAGGGGTTAAGCAAAGGAATTTTCATAAGGTACCTCTCTTTAGACTTGAGAATTCCCAAAAGCCTCAGAGTTCAACAGAAATGAGAGGTGAATGGGTGAAGGAGAGACTGGGAATGGAGTGGGGGATCCCTTTCTCCATGGAAAAGGTTGCTTCTTCCTCTGCACTCCAGACTGTCTTTCCCGCAATTTGGGAAGAAGGCAGAAATGTGGAAAACCACTTCCTCTTGGAAGCAAAGGAAAAATGACCCCATGTTGTCTCCTTCTTGGTTCTATGCCAAAGGTTGAACAGACTGATGAAACAAGGGAACTTTGTTGGTGATCCCAGTGTCACAGCTGAATGGCAGTGCCAGTTCACAGGGTGCAGTCTAAGACCCTTCCCATCCCCAGCCATCAGCTCTCCTGGGGAGGGTAGATACATGGAGGACCTCCCTCACTCCAGGCAGGGGAGACTCTTGAACACTAGGTCTACTTCCTCATTCACAGCCTGTATTTGTGCTTAAAGAGCTCAAGGACTGCTTTAGAATAAGGAGACATGCCCCAAACATTACCATCTAATTCTTACCGTCCTCTACAAAGTTCACCAGATACAAGAATTCACATTCCAATGGCACTTTGAGATCCCTTAAACTACTGCTCTACATTTTATATGGCAGGTTGTCCTGCCCAGAGACAAATTTTTCTTTCCTCTATAATGGAATCCTTGCATAGTGATATACACTACATACTCATGTACAATAATCACGACTCAATATTATTTACAGCAACATGTGCTGGTCTAGAACACAGGAAACTGACAATATCTCCTCTCCAGAGATTTTACAAGAACTAGAAATTAAACCAGAAGTCCTCTGAGCAGCCAAAATAAATATTGCAAGGCCACACAAAAAAATGTAAGCATCTTATTTATCAGAACTGTGTTCCAGCAGGTTAATAGAATTCTAATAACTTTGGCTCTCTGTGTCCTTGGTCAATTAGGAAAAGGAGGGAGGAACTAAAGAAAGACATTCTGAGAGTAGTAAGTTATAACCTCTGGACAATAAGTAAAAATATTAACACACACACACACACACACACACACACACACACACTCTGAAAAGCAAGTCTAAGAGTCCCAAACAGCACATCAGTCTGGGGTCATTTATTCAGGAGTTTACAGCTTTTCACACTTAAAAATCCCTTGAGTTGTCAATAAAAAAAAGTTATGATGCCTTGTGTGTAATGAAATACAAAAGAGTACAATACAGTTCTTCTAAAAGTTCATCTATAAGAGTGAGAACTTTTATAGTTTGGGAGCTTTAAGAGCTAAGATTCCAGCTGTACATAACTCATTTATCCTCCGCCTTTTTGCCGCTATATTTCATGTTTCCATCAAAGAGTGTTCAAAAGAGTCAAGACAAATGCATAAGCCAGGAAGACAGCTGCTGCACTAAGAGGCTCTCTCCACACCTTCATGCCTACGGTGCCCTGAAGCTCTCGCCCTGGTCAGGGGAGCCACATCTTCACTGTTCAGGAGTTTCACAAGCTGATGCTAAACAAGCCCTTATTAGACATCACATTTGATAAACTTACCATCAACTAAACTGTACTAAAAACAAAGCTCAATTCTCAGGACACATCATCTCCTGACCGTTTTCACCAGATTCTACTACCATCTGGCAGTTTTCTTGGTGCTTGCATCTGAGTAGTTGGAAACGCCCCATGTGGTGTCCATATTCCTGAGGCCCAGTTCTCCCAACTCCATCTTCAGGAATAGCACTTTGGCAGCTTGGAATTGGCCACGGTGGGAGCATTTACCCCGTGGAAACTGTCAAATACTATAAACAGAGTTTGCTTGGTTCCCTCTCTACCCACGCACATACCCAGGGGGTGACTGTTAAACATTTGCCTTGTGCCACCATTGAGAGCCCCCGTCAGGGCTTTGAGAGTTATGGTGTGGATGCCCAGGTAGGCAGAGAACAGGTGCCGTGTGCCGAGAGGTGGAAAGGGCAATGACCTGGTTTGTAGGAATCCAGGTGCCTGTCCTGTTCTGTATGCAGCAGTATGGACCTCTAACATTTGATTTCCTCTCTCTGGGACTCCCATTTCCCTTTCTATAAAATAGAAAGGTTGGTCTAGACAGTCTCTAAGGCCCGCTCTGGTTATGACACTATGTGAGTCTATGACTCCACCTTTACTTTCAAGACAGACAGTCTTTGAGGCGTGACATTCTGGCTCCTGAAAAGTAGAAGGAAAAGAGTTTAGATATGTAGCTTTTCCTCTTCTCTTTCAAACACTTGCCAAAATACTATAATAGTGACTACCATAAAGCAATCAAAAATGACAAATGACAGCTGCAATTAGGTCACAGAACGTGAGTTTTGTGTTAACTTTCATTCTTTCTCTGCCTGCAACTTGCCATTAGCACCAAAACCATTTCTGAAATCCAAGGCACTCCCTAAATAACAAGAGACTCATGAAATCTATAAATGTTCGCTATTATGATCCAGAGCCTGAGTGATGCCCTAGAAAATAAACAGGCTCTGAAATGAGACCTGGATTTGTGTTCTAGTCCTAATTCACTTTTACTTCTGTATAAACTTGGACAAGGTATTAAACATCCTTAAGACCCAGTCTTCAGTTAAATGTGAACAATTCCTGGTAGGATTGACAAGCACAGCCTTTCTGGAGAGCCATTTGACTGGTGCTTACTCAAATTAAGTGTCTGTTTTATGACTCAGCCAGTATGCTCTTGAGTCTGCATCCCAGAGAAATCCCCACCCAGACCATCATCTGTCACAGGCCCTGTCGGATTGCAAAGTGGGAGGCCATCAAAGTGTCCACCGGGGGGCAGAGATGGTCAAAACATGACGAAGGAACAGGGTGGAATATTATGCAGCATTTCCAGGCAAGGAATAGATACTTGAGGCAACACAGATCACTTTTTTTTTTTTTTTTTTTAGAGAGAAACAACTTTATTTAGTTTTTCACATGGCCTTAGTTGCTCCAACACTTAGTTGTGTACGTGGTGCTGGGGTTTGAACCCAGGTCCTCGTACTTGCCAGGCAAATGCCGAAACCACTGAGCCACCGCTCCAGCCCAACACAGATCACTCTTGAAAACACTGCAGAGGATTAGAACAACCACTCTGCAAAGCAGTATGGGGACTCTTCAAAAAAATCAGGAATGGAACCCCCATACGACCCAGCTATCCGACTCCTGGGTATTTTCCCAGAAGAAATAAAATCAGCATATTACTGTGACACAGCTACATCAATATTTATAGCAGCACAATTCACAGTAGCTAAATTATGGAATCAACCCAGTTGCCTGTCACTGGATGAATGGATCCAAAAATTTTGGTACACACACACACACACACACACACACACGCACACACACAATGGAGTTCTACTCAGCTATTAAAAAGAAAATCATGGCTTTTGAGGGTAAGTGAATGTAAAAGGAAAAATAGTGCTAAGTGATATTAGCCAAACTCAGAGACTCAAAGGTCAAATGTTTTCTCTCGTATGTGGAAGCCAGAGTAAAACTAAGGATAGGGTGAAAAATAGTCAATTCTATATATTAAATTCACCAAATTTGGAGTAACACACTATCTGGGGGAAATTCAGTTATGAAGCAAAGAAGGGAAGAGTGGAAGATGGGGAGAAGGAAGCAAGGAGGATGGGAAAGGAAAAGAGGAGTTAAAAATACTGTATGGTATTCTACAACCCTGAGAAGCTAAATAATACCCATGAAAGCATACAGGGCTTGAAAAGTTTGAAATTATATATATATATATATACATATATATATATATATATATGCATTTATAGCTATAATAGGGGAGAATTCACTGCAGATATGAGACCAGGGACTGGACAACGGGGTAGAAATGCTGGGTAAGCTACATGATCATGTTGTGTGCATGTATGAATGTGTAATAACAAATCCCCTCACTATGTAAGACCACGAGGCATCAATGAAAGATAAATAAAGAAATGTATATAAATAATACACTTTACATATTAACTTGCTATGTATTGATAAAAAGAAAAATAAATACTTTATTGATATCAAAAAAAAGAAAGAAAACACTGCAGAGTGGAAAAAGTATCACCCAGAATGAAACTGACAGAATTTTAACTTTTATATAAATGAATATGCATGCAGAACAAAAATACACATCTTTCAAATACACATGTAAATAACGAGACAATCACTGGACACATTTAGAATGATTGCCTATGTGGAGGAAGAGAACTCTGAGTGGGAGACCGTGACAAAGGAGAATGAACTGACTAATTAATTATTACAAGAGAGGAGCCAAGTACAAAAATAGATGCTAGTATTCCATGTGCGGAGAACATGATTAGCTCAGCCTTCTAAACCTAAGTCCAATTTAAAAAATCATAAAAATTAGAATAATTCCTTATAGAGTTCACACAGTTAGCATGAAGGCCAAACAGATGATATATGTAAAAATTATTTGTGCTCCATGAATGCTATTTAGTTATGTTATTGTTATCTCTTATCTTTATAGCACAGCTGAAGAAAGATCAAGAGGGGTTGAAGGGAATATTTAAGAAATATGACAAGGTATAACATCTTTCTGCTTTGGTAAGTTTAACAGAGAAGTTTAAATGTCCTTAATAAAATAGTTCTTGGTAAATTACAAATGTATAAATAAATATTAGGGTCACTGTCTATTCCTCCTCTGAGTTACATATTTGTGGCAGACACTGCCAGTTGCCTAACCACAACTACTTTCCCTGCCCTCTTAGGGGACAGCACTGCACTGTTGCTCAGGTAGCAGCATGCTTCCATCCCACAGGATCTACTGGGATTGGTCAAGACCAGCATGATAACACCAGTCCTAATGGCCAGTGATCAATCTCAGGTAGGAAGGTGCGACCTCGTTCTGGTGAACTCCAAGGGGAATTTTGCTTCGCAGAGCCTCCTGAAAAAATGATTTTTCCTGTTAGAGAAAGAGAAAGGATGATGGCTTCCATTTTCTCCTACTTTAAACATTAATATGTGAGGGCTGGAGAGGTGGCTCAGTGGTAGAGCGCTTGTCTGTCTTACATGAGGTCAAGGATTTGATCCCCAGCACCGCATACACAACAAAATAAAAGAAAAACAAAAATCATCAAATGAAAAAAATTGACCCTCCCTCTCTCTCTCTTTCTCTCTCATTCCCTCTCAAAAAAAAAAAAAAAAAAGTAAGGACTTCTGTTTGAAGCTGAGGCTGCTACTTGTGACCAAGAGGCAGCAAGCTTAGGAACAAAATTCAGCTGGGTGCAGTGGGGCACACCTGTAATCCCAGCGACTTGGGAGGCAGAGGCAGGAGGATCGCAAGTTCAAAGGCAGTTTCAGCAACTTAACAAGGCCTTATTTCAAAATAAAATATAAAAAGGGCTGGGGATTTGGCTCAGAGGTTAAGCACCCTTGGGTTCAATCCTCGGTATAAAAAAATAAATGAAGAAGAAGAGGAAGAGGAAGAGGAAAAGGAAGAAGAAGAAGAAGAAGAAGAAGAAGAAGAAGAAGAGCAGGAGGAGGAGGAGGAGGAAAAGCCAACAAACTGGAGTTATATAGAAAATTTCAGGTTCCTAGATAATATCACTGAGCCCCACAACAAATCTAAAACTGCCCACACTTCTAGTAACATGAATTAAACACCTTCTTTACATTAGTCACTATTCATCTGATGTCACTTGCAGCCGCGCACATCTCCACTGATAGAATATTTAACCTGGCACATCCTTGGAAGATCTCTGTTTCCCAGGCGTGTTCTGTAGGAAACATCGTTCTCTTCCCAGCTTGTGATTTTCCCAAATGTTGGATCTGGCAGCCTCCACAGGAACAGAGAAGTGTGGTTTAAAAACAGGTGAGAGCTGCCCCCACTGTGAGCAAGCCAGGGAGAGCCGGCACAGGTGAAGTACAGCAGGCCTCTGTCTGGAGGTCAGAGGTTCTGGAAAGGTCCCACACAACTAACTTCACCACAGAATCCAAAGGTGGTAAGAAGTAAGGACAGCTCGTAGGCTGGAGAGAAGACTTGAAGCCACACGAGTGTTTCCTTAAAACCCCAGAAGGGCTGTGTAAGAGTCCTGTGATTTCTCTGTCATCTCCCTGGGACAATTGGCAAAAGTTAAAGGGGATTAATTTTAGCTTGATCCCCCCATTCAGAGGCGCCCTATCCCAGTGTAGTTCAAACCATGTAGCCTAGAGAATCGAAGGTCATCAAAGATTCCCTTCCAATTCTATAGCTTTAAAGAATAAACAGATTTGGTCATTTTCTTAAAAAGCTGAAAATAGAATTCCTATATGATCCAGTAATTCCATTTCTGGGTATACACCCAAAAGAACTGAAAGCAATATTTCAAAAAGATATTTGCACACCCATGTTCACAACAGCTAGAAGCAAAGGCGGAACCAACTTCAGTGTCCACCAATGAGTGAATGAATAAACAAAAAGCAATTGATACATGCAATGTAATATTATTCAGCCTTAAACAGGAAGTAAATTTTGCTACAACATAGGTGGGCCTCAAGGACAATATGCTAAGGGAAAATAAATTAATCACAAAAACAAATATGATAGGATTCCATTTACACAACAAACCTCGAAGAGTCAAAGCCAGAGAGAGAAAGTTGAAGGACGGTTGGCAGGGGCTGGGAGAGGGAGGAATGAGGAGTTTAATTGGCAAGAGGTTTCCGTTTTGCAAGGTGAAAAAAGTTCTGGAGACAACAATGTGAATGTACTGAACGCTACTGAACTACACATTGAGATGGTAAATTTTATGTGGTGTGTATTTTACCACAATTTTTTAGAAGGAATATATGTGGTCATTGTTTTAGTCAAGTTTCGCATCACTATGACCAAAATACCAGACAAAAACAACTTAAAGGATGAAAAGTTTATTTGGGCTCAGAGTATCAGAGGTCTCAGTCCACAGACAGCCGACTCCATTGTTCTGGGCCCAAGGTGAGGCAGAATGTCATGGGGGAAGGGCATGGTGGGGGGAAGCTTCTCTCCTCCTGGCAGAGTCAGGAAGCAGAGACAGAGGGGTGAAGGGATCATAGGGAAGGTGTACTCTCTCAAGGCACATCCCCAGGTACCCATCTCCTGCAACTATACCCCACCTGACTACCATTACCACCTAGTCCATACAAACTTGGATGGACTGATTAGGTTACACTTCCCATATTCCAATCATTTACCTCTGAATATTCCTGAATTAATACAGGAGCTCATACCAAAACCACAACAGTCATTATGTATTTTCTAGGACCCAGATTCAGGAGGTCTTTTCTCCACGGTCCTGGGTACAAGACACCACCCACTACCCAACCCACCTTGAGAGAAAAGGCAAGCCCATTCTCAGCGGGAGATGCCAGCAGGTGCAGACACTGCCAGAATTTGTCGAGAATTTGGAGAAGTCATCATTCACCCCCACAAATGATAGTTCTGACTTCTTGCTGTAGCCATGTCTCCATCTAAACAAAGAACCCTAAAAAAGAGGCACTAACGGAGAGTGGCCTTCAGCATCCTCTGCTCTGAGACCCACAGCGGGTGAGAGTTTGCCTGAAATGACGCTTTGCATCACTGAGAGGGAAGACTAGGACCATGAGAGCTCCACTCACAGGTGCGTTGGTGGAAGTATTATTTAGCGTTGCTAAAGAACTTCATATTTGCAAAGTGCTTTATACTCATCTATTATTCATGCACTAATGAGAATCCTTAGATTGCGCCTTTTCTCCAAGGAGCTCAAAGCACTTTGTAAATGTTAACTTGTTCACCCCCCCCCCTACCTCCCAATGGGACAGACAGAAATCCTCAGCCCTTGGCTCTGCACTTGGTAAAGAAGAAGCCCAGCAAAGGCAGCAGATGTGATGGAAGGTGGACCCACAACAGGACTCTAAGCTGTCTGTCTTCCACCTATCTAAACAGTGCTCCCGGTACTAAAACACGAGAATCCAACCAGACATTTCTCTAAGGCTGAATGGCATGTATAGTACCATAGGAAAGGGACACAAGTTCCAGGGAGAAGGAGAAGAAAGGGAACAAAGTCAGAAAGAATGTTTTCTAGCTGTATTTCAACAGCCGGCATCTACGAAGCCCTCATGTTGCAGCAGCACCGCCTTCTCCTGACTCATCTTATTAAATTCCCATCATTCCCCTCTGTTGAATAATGGTGATCCCCTGTTTCATTTAAGGAAACTGAGGCTTGGAGAGGTTAGGTGACTTTCCCAAGGTCACCCAGCACTGTGGCTAGAACTCAGATCTAACGCCAAGGCTTGGGCTCTATAACCACAAGGGAACAGCTTCTCCCAGTGCTAAGGGATAACCAGGGCAGAACCCATTACAAAATCCCATTCTTGGAAAAAATCATACGCCACAGTCAACAGGGAAGCAAATGAAGAAGGGATTATCAGGTGCCTTTCTCACCCTTTTCTCTCACATCCCGTCCCCTGTGACTTACCTCTATCATAGCACTGGCCTCACATGACAATTGTGCCTCTTCTCCAGCTGACTGGAAGTCCTGTGTCTGCATCATCTTGTCATCCCTAGTGCTGGCATGGTACCTGACCTAGCAGGTGACCAGTACCTATCTGAGGGAAAGGAGGGAAGGCAAGACTTTGAACAGAACTCAACGTACGTCAAGCTGACTGCCGATGTCTTTATGATTGTACATTTAAAGCTATTGCTTTAGGTCCTAAGTTACATTCTGAACACTCACTCTACACCCCTCACATCCTACAAATAGGAAATGATCATTGACAAGTGATGATGGGGTGTCTGCAGCAGTACAGACTGTAGGGTGCACTGAAGGCAACCATGAGGTGACATTTATGCTCTTAGATTTACATTTCAGGTAGAGGCTGAGGGAAAAACACCAGAGACAATTAATGAGTAACACAGGACAAATGCGCATGCCAAGCAGGGGAGGTTGGGGCTGGGGATGGCTTCATGCGGCAAGACCTACGGCCAAGACCATGGGGCAAGGATGGCCATATGGAAGAGAAGACATTCCCACCAAGAGGACACAGGGAGCCAAGAGCAGGCAAGGAGCCTGCTCTGCGGGTGGGACAGGAGGGGAACCAGCTTGTCATTAGTGGGTGGGGTGGGGGGCTCACAATACACAGTCCTTCCTTTCCAGTCACAAAAATGTCCTCAACTCCTTAAAAACCTGCCATGGGCACAGGGTGGGCAACACACTCTTCAACATCAGCTCCAAGGACTCATTCCTTTGTTAATGAATGAAGTTTTGGTTTTTTTAACCAGGATACTCTCCTTTAATGAATACAAATTCACTGCGATTCATAATTTGAATTTCTTGAGGAAAACGTAGGCATCAATAAAGAAGCACTGCAGTCTAAACAATATTAAAACTTCCTGGTACTGCAGTAATTAGAATTTCAAACACTAATAAAAGACTGTACAGTTAATTAGCAGTAGTCATAAAAGTCTAAGAACAAAGATGCTGTGTATTAAATACAACAACTAATGTAATTGCCATACAGCATTTGAAAAATTAAAGAGGGAGAGGTTAGAAAGCAGGAGTGCTAGCCGCACGGTGTCAAGTAAGAAGCGGAAACCCTGGGTCTTTGTGGCCACAATTCCTTAGGACGGTAGTATTATCACACGGTCTTTGCTGTTGATGTTGGAATGTTTTTCTCTCATTAATTGGTTCCACTTCCTTAAGAATCCAGGAAATTTTGCATGCCTGGAGTACACATCTTTTTCTCATCCCAGAGACATAGAGACACATGCACACGCACACACACACCTCCGCCAGCAGCCGGCTTTGTGTACAGGTGAAGTTAATGTCCACCTGTTTTGTTAGTTTTTCATTGCTGTGGCCAGAAGACTGACAAGAACAGTTTTGAGGAGGATGTTTATTTGGTGCTCACTGTCTCAGTCCATAGACGGCTGACTCCATTCCTCCGAGCCCCAGGTGAGGTAGATAGAACATCTCGACAGAAGAGTGTGGTGGAGGGAAGCAGCTCAGGACTTGCTACCAGGAAGCAGAGAGAGTTCCCCTCACCCTGGATAAAATACATACCCTGAAGGCATTTCCAGGCATCCCACCTCCTCCAGCCACACCCTTCCTGCCTACAGCAGGTAATGTAGGTTCCCCTTCCATCTCATCCACCACCCTTTTCTGTGGTTCTGGGGATTGAACTCACGTCCTTGAGCAGCCAGGCAAATCCTATAACCACTGAGCCACAGTTCCAGCCCCTTATCCTTCCATTTTATTTGTTGAAAAAAAAAAACTTGGTTGCTTATCTTGTAGAATCTTTCAGTTTGTATTTTTTTGCCTGCATCCCCAAGAACCCAGTTAATCCCTATGAGGGAATTAAAGTACTAATTAGGTTAAGACTCTCATAACCCAATCATTTCACCTCTAAATTCTTTTGCATTGTGTCACGTGTAAGCTTTTGGAGGACACCTCACATCTAAACCATAACATCTCCTATCTCCAATTAAAGTCCTTAGAAACATCCAACCCCAAAGCTTCAAAATGCTCTCCCTCAATAATCTTACAACAGTCCATCTCCAGGAGCCCTCGGAAGAATACAACACCTCCTATAACATTCTTAGCAAAACAAAAATAACAGATTTGAGTCTGATCACACCTCGAGATTTAATGACCAATTTATAGGAAATGCAAAGGAGAGAGGAAACAAGTTAGCATCACTGAGACACAGACAGAAAAATTCAAACTGAAAGATTCTGTAGGACAAGCAACTCAGTTTTTTCCAACAAATAAAATGGAAGGATAGAAAGAGATGGAAAGGGATGTGGGTGTAGCTCAGTGTGAGAGCATTTGCCTCGCACATATGAGGCCCTGGCTTCAATACACAGTACCACAGAGAGGGGCGATGGAGGAGATAGAAGGGGAACCTACATCTTGAAAACTGAAAAACAAACAGAAATTGTGCTCTTTGCATTTACCTAAAGGTGTTGAAACTGTATTCCACACAAAAACTGCACATGGATGTTTATGGTGGCTTTATTCAAAATTAGGCAAAACTAGGGGCTGGAGCGGTGGCTCAGCCGTTAAAAGAGCTTGCCTGGCATACACAAGGAACCAGGTTCAAACCCTAGCACCACATACACAACTAAATGTCAGAGAAACGAAGGTCAGATGGAAAAATAAATTAAAAATTGATTAGAGAGAGAGAGAGAGAGAAGGAGGGAGAGAGAGAGAATCAATTTTATTTAGTTTTCATGTGGCTTTCGTTGTTCTAAGACTTCATTGTGTACGTGGTGCTGCGGTTTAAACTCAGGTCCTGGCGCATGCCAGGCAAGTGCTGTAACCACTGAGCCACCACTCCAGCCCCTGATTCTCTCTTTTTAAAAAAACTAACATAACTTGGAAGCAACCAAGGTGTTCTCCAGCAGATGAATGAATAAACAAACTGTAGTGTATCCAGACAGGGGAATATTATTCCGCACTAAAGAAGAACGAGCTGTGAAGTCATGAAAAGACACAGAGGAGACCTAAATACGTATTTGCCAATGCAAGAAGCCAATCTGAAAGGGCTGCATACTGTGTCACTCCAACGCTGTAGTATTTTAGAAAAAGCAGAATTGTGGAGACAGTAAAAAGATAGGTGATTGGCAGCAAGTAAGGAGAGAGGAATATGTGGAGGTAGAGGACCAACTATGGCAGCAAAACTATCCTAGATGATACTATAATGGTAGTAACTTGTCATTGCATGTTTACCCCAGCCCGTGAAATATGCACCACCAGGAGTGAATGCTAGCATAAACAAGTCTGGTGACAACGATATGAAAATGTAGGCTCATCAGTTGTAACAAATGCATCTCTCTGGTGAGAAATGATAATAATGGGGGCTACTGTATATTTGTGGGGGCAGAGGTCCATGGAAAATCTCTGTTCCTTCCTCTCAGTTGTGCTGTGAACACAAAACTGTTCAAAAACTTAGGATCAATTTTATTTAAAAATTTTTAAGATATATCAAATGTAACATATAAACTTTATTTGAATATTATTCATATGTATATGTATATACATATATGTATTAAAGATAAACACTGATGGACTGAACATTTGAAGATTAAGAATTTTATTCAGTGTTTTTGGCACGAAAAAGGTATTGTGGGGTTTTTTATCTTATGCTTTTGAGATCCTTCTTGAAATAATTATAGACAAAGTGCTACAAAGTATATATTTGATTCAAAAAGCTAGGGGGAGCTGGGCATGGTAGTAAGCACCTATTATCCCAGTGACAAGGGAGACTGAGGCAAAAGGATTGTAATTTGAGGCCAGCCTCAGCAACTCAGCAAGGGCTTAAGCAACTAAACAAGACCCTGCCTCAAATTAAAAAATAAAAAAAAGCTTGGGATACGGCCAAGAGGTAGCACACTCCTGAGTTCAATCCCCAGTACCAGAAAAAAATATGTAAATAAAAAAGCCAGAGAGAGTTGGAGACTACGGGTATAAAATAATACTGTTCTTGAATTGGGAAGTCCTGAAGCTGGACAGAAGGTGCATGGGAATCCATTACACTATATTCCTCATTTTGTACATGTTTTAACTTAATGAATCCGGACATGGCAGTGCACGCCTGTAATTCCAGCAACTTGGGAGGCTAAGGCAGGAGGATTCCAAGCTCAAAGCCAGTCTCAGCAATTTAGAGAGGACCTAACCAACTTGGTGAGTTCCTTTCCCCAAACCAAAAATAAAAAGGGGCAAAGATGTGGCCTAGTGTAAAGTACCCTGAGTTCGAAAAAAGGGAAAATTATTTATTATAATGAAAAAATGTTTCCAATCTGAAAAAAAATCAGGGAGGGGGCTCTCAGCTGTTATTATCCATCATGTTCACCTTGGCCTAAAATGAACTTGTCAGGCAGGAGACAAGAGCAGAAAGATCCCCCTTTGCGCCCACGCAGCAGGGGCTCCCATCCCAGTCAGAGCCAAAGCAAGAGAGATGCTTGCAGTGTCCAGTTGTCTGAGGATGCCAGGCCTGCTCTGCTGGGGCCTTGCATGGGGCTTCCCTAGAACCCCTTATTCCAGTTACCCTGGTGGCTTGAGCACTACCCTGTTCCAGTGGCTCAAAGGTCACTTTCTGAGTGAGGCCTTCTCTGCCGATTCTATTTATTATAAAACCACCCCATTCTCACGCCTCGGGCTCATCTCCTGTCCTCCCGTTTTCACGGCGTGCATTGCTGTGGCACCAGTCCTGTACGTGCATGCTCTCCTTGTTGACTTCTAGTCTGCTCCTCCGGGCAGAATGCGAACTCCCTGCAGCCATGGTTTATTTGCTTGTTTGTTACTGACACAGAATGTCAATACTACGTGTAAGATGGAGGGGGCAGGGGTGTTAAGTCAAGCCCCCATGCCAACAAAAGGACCTGCTTGGAAGACCGTCCTAGATGGACCTCTAGGCAGGAGTCTGTGTCAGTCGCAGACTGGCACATCAAGATCATCGTGGCCAAACCAGTTGCCCAAGTTGGAGACTCTGGCTGCATCCTTAACCCCAGCTTCTCACTCAGGTCCCAGTCTTCTTGCTGCCCACCCCCAATTATTTCTCCCATCGTCTCTCCACCCTCACTGCCACTGCCCTAAGTTAGGCCACTGTCAATCCCACCCAACTAGACCCGTGACTTAGATCCTTTCAACCTGTTTTGCAGGGAACACCAAGAAGTCTTTCCAACACAAAATTGTTCTGCTTGAAGTATTTGGATGGCTCTTTATTGTCTTCCAATAGTATCTGGGCTCCTTGCAGGACCCCCGAGGCCTCTGTGATCTGGACCTTGCTGCCCTCTCAGGCCCATCTGCTCACCCTTGTTCTCCAGGGTCCCTCCTTCAGCTCCTCCCAAATAGCTCCCAAAGGTCTCCACTAGAAGCCTTCTTATTGGAAGCCTTTCTCGGCTGGGAACACGCCCTTTTGCCCCACTCCCCTCTACTCAACTTTTGGTCTCAGCTCACATATCATGTGTCCCTATAAGACTTCCTAGAACCCCTGGTCTGGGTTCTGTGCTTTTGGGTACTCAGCGTTCTCCTTTTCACTCTGAATTGTCATTTTTCTCTTCTGTTGGTCCCTTTTCTTCACAGACTATAAGCTCCATGAGGGTATCATGCTATGTCCCCTAGACCAAGCACATTGCCTGGGACCCAAATAGGTATTCAGTATTTGTTCAGTGAATAAAAGAAAAATATAAACACATCATGATCTGTTGGCCCAAGAAAGGTGACTAGCAAGAATAATGGGTGGGAGGGAAATAAGAATACAGATTTAATTAAACTTCTGTCTGACAGAGAAAAGAGGAAATCAATGATTTCTCAAGCTATAAGCCTGAAACTTGGAATACTTGGCTAAACATGAGAGTTAAAGGATGTCCAGGATGGTGAGCTATGGGGGCTGGGAGAGGGCAGCCAGGGTCAGGACCACTGGCTTCCAGTGTGGCCTGAGCCTCTGTTTACTCTTCTGGGGAATGCACCGCTGAAAGGGTGGTCTCTGTACCTTCGCCTTCAACATGTTTTAAATCTATGGCCAAATCAGTACTACAAAGAATCTGAGGTCACAAAGAATTTTCAGTTAAGAGAATGAATTTCCCCTGAGTTATGGTTGGATTCTCCCAGGAACAGACCCTGAGATAAGGATTTGAGAGCAAATACTTTATTTGGGAGATCATGCCAGGAAGCATCAGAAGGGATGTGGGAAAGTGAGGCAGGGAAGGGAAAAAAGCCAACAGAGAGTGAGCGGTGGATCTGGGGCCCACTGTGGACAACTGATGCTCAGTCATGCTGGAAGACGTAGCACGTGCAGTTATCCTGCTGAGGGGCAGAGAAGCAGGATATTTACATTCATACTTCTGCCACTCCCAAGGGCATCAGTCCCCAACACTCTCAGCCTGCAAGGAGACCCATAGGCACCTGCAGTCACAAGTTGTGGATCTGTGCTGGAACAGTTAGTGCCAAGAGAATATGGACAAGGTGTGACAGCACTAGAGACAACCTAGGGACTTCAACCGGAAATATTCCTACCTCCTCCTTCTAGTCGTAGTATTTTCAGGGGAATCAAATGCAAACAAAATCAGGTCTTGAGATTTGGCAACAGCTCCAGTTATTCATTGTGGTCTTTATTGCTGCACCTATGTTCGTTCATTTGTGCATTTCTTACTTATGTAAGGCAGAAAAAAGTGTCAATTCAGCACCGCCTTGGTAGAGTGGCCTTGAAGGCTGCTGCAGGAATCTCCTGTGAGTGCTAAGAACGGCAATTTCAACTCCTTGTCGCCTAAAGAACACTTCATCATGTTTCTGGGCCCTGCTTTTTCTTTTACAGCTTCAGGGAAAGACTCAAATTCCATCCAATTACATGCATACAACTTCAGCTGTTTTGAATCTACCTACATGCAAATTAGACCCTAAGGAGCTTGTGCTTTAGGATGAAGAAAGGGTTGGGCTATTGCCTTAGATTCTTTTAAACCTACCCAGGCATCTTTTTTTTTAACAGCAAAGAATCTGATTTTTCCCAAAAAGCATTCCTGGGGGGGGGGGATCAAACAGATGAAAAATTTTCACTGTATTTCTTTATCTTTACCCCTCCCACTTTCTTTTAACTATTGAATTCAGTCCAAAAGCTAACTTGTTTTTGTTTTTGTTTTTGTGACTATTCCTGTGTCTGTGACTCTCCATCTCCTTGACCCAGCTGACCATCCTGGCTGCTTCTTCCCCTGTATGTCTTGGGCACCATGCAGACCAAGCTGGAGCCAGAATGGGTGTAAGGCTTGGTGACTGCACTCAAGCCAACCTGCAGATTCTGTCTGGGCCTTGCCCCAGTTTCAAATGAAGGCAAACAGGTGACACTTGCACTGACCCCTCCAACCTCCCTCCATGGAAGGAGCTCGGTCACCAATCGCACACATACTGTCATGGACTTCCACCAGCTCCACACAGCGCAGCGCTCCAACAGAACTCATCAGAACCCTTGGAAATAACAGAATGAACACCAGGAGCTTGTTTCTAATGATATTTTCAATCACGGAGGATTTCACTCTAAGCCATGTTCGTCTGTATTTTCAAATTGCTAGAAAGGACATTAATAACATCATCCTTCCCCCAAAATGAGGTAAGAAACTCTTGGAAGAGGGGCTGATGGACTGGGATTGAGACTCTGGGATACCCTTTCCTTTTCTTCCTCTGAAAGGGTCACACCAGCAGGCCATCTCTAACACGCTGAGAAGTGAGAAATTTCCCTGCAAAGTGATCCATATTGTTTAAAAACAGAAACAATGAGCAGCTGGGGGCTTTTTGTTCATTTGTCTGCTTTCTTCAACTGCTACTCTCACAACAGCAACGTGCAAAGGAAATGCAGAAATCAAACATAAAGAAAACCCATTGACTGTCCAAAGCAGTCACCTCTTCAATCATTGAATGCAGCCGTGCTAGGCTCTCCCACTCGTTTCCTCATCACCAAGAACGGACAGAAAGACATGGTGGAAAGAACGTCTTCGTGAGTCTACAAGTCTGAGTTCAAGTTCCAGCTCTCTGTGACGTTGGGCAAGTCACTTTGCCTCTCCAGGCCTCAGTTTCCCCAGCTCTAATCCCTGCCTTTTCCATCCCAACTATGAATATTGGCATGCCTTAAGCTGAACAGACCTTAGCAACTCCCCTTATGTCTGAGAAATAGCCGTTCTTACTGGCCCACCCATAGCGCAAAGGATGAGAAAAGGTATCAGAGCGAATGAATGTGCAGCTGTGACTGCAAGGTGCTGTGACACAGGTGGACATGTGAATGATACTACTGATTAGACTATGCAGGAAGTGGGGACAGGGAGGAGGTGGCAGCAGTGGGGTGAGATTGAGAGGACCTCCTGCTCAGAATGGGAAGAGTCCCCCTCATTCTTGACCAGAGATCCAAACAGATGAAAGGTGACTTTTGTAAGGGGCATTTATCAGCCTTCTATTCTAGGCAGCATAGCAGATAAAATATTCTTAAGGTCTCTTTCCACTAAAACGTATGAAATAATGTAAAGTAAAAAATTTATATTTTTAAAAGCATTGCTGAACTGACACAATTGGATGAAACAAAGACCTACACAAAAAAAAAAAATAAGCAAATGCAAAATGTATAGGGGCTGTGGGCTATGGCTCTCTTTGCCCTTAGCATCTCTTCTGAAATCTGAAAATACTGGGTTACCACTAGGTTGTCCACATTGGAGATAAGTCGGGAATCTAACATGGGATCCTTATATAAAGTTGGGATCACAAAGAGCTATGCTCTCTGCCACAGGGTCAATTATAAATAAATCTGCTCGGAAAGAGTCAACAAGGAAACTTGACTATTTCAAGTTTCCTTAGCACTGGATGGAGGAAAAAGTTTGTATCTACAAGCTGGCCCTTGCACAGGCTTTTGCTCTTAATCACGCTACTTATCTGGTCCAGTACATTTCAAGCCTATATTTTAGCTTTAAATAACTTAAAACTATCCTAAGTACATGGATGAATCTCAAAAAATATTTTGCTAAGTGAAAGAAGTTATTATGAAAGTCTTCACATTGTAAGATTTCATTTATATGAAACAGCCAAAAAAGACAAATCTACAGAGGAAGACAGTGGACTTATGAGTGCTAAGGCCCCAGGGGCAGGAATACTGAATAATTACAAACAAACAGGGAAAGGGATCCTTGAAGAATTATGGAAGTTTTAAAACTGGATCATCATGATGGTTGTACAACACCGTAAATTTACTAAATCTCAATGAAAACTATACGCTTAAAATGAGTGGATTTCATGGTAGATGCATGATACTTCAATAAAGTTTTTTTTTAATGATCCTGAACTCATCATGTATAAGTGACTAGCAAAAGAAATGTAAGTTCTTTCTGGATGAATATAATTTCAAAAGGAATTCCCATAGATAAAGGTACAGATAAAATGTGTCAAAAAGATCACAAAACAAAAGAAACCAAGACACTATAAGTGAGAACTATCAGAATCAGATAGAAGATCAAGCCAGAAAAGTCTTTAGATAACAGAACTGGTTGACATAAAATAAGCAATATTACTAACTATTTTAATTATAACTATGAAGTACAAGGGATGCTTGGAAATAAGCACAAGGAACAAAAGATACTAAATGCAACCAAATATATTTGGAAGAATTAGAGATTCCAGAAATAAAATGCAAATATAATAATTCAAATTTTAATTTTAAAAAAATTACTTAAATAGTAGATTAGATATAGCCAAAGAGAGAATTAGTAAATTAGGAGGCATATCTAAAGAAATTAATCAGAAGTCAGTCAAGGCTGGAAGAAAAATTTACAAGGCATGTAGGATAGAATGAGGCAGACTTCTATACAGCTACCTAAAATCCCAAAAGAGTCTACAGAGAATATGTAAGAGGTGATATTTGAAGAGATAATGGCTGAGAACTTTTCAAAACATGTTTTATGATGGAAAATAGGAATCCCAAAATCAAAAAGCCCAAAATAACCTTAATCAATATTTTAAAATCCATGTACATCACGTTATAACTGAAAACACCAAGACAAAAAGAAAATAGTTAAAATAGCCAGGAAGAAGAGAGAGCTCACCTAATAAAAGGGCAGTTGGAGAAGTGGCAAACTTCTTGGTGCAACAGTGACAGTGAAAGCCAGAACAAGGGGACTACTACGTGCACTGATAGGAAAACACATGCAACTTCGTATTCTACAACCAGAAAGACTACCTGTCAAACTAAGTGAAAAAAAAAAAATTTATAGACAGGAGGGAAAGAAAAAGGGAGAAAACACTACCCACAAACTCTTGGTACGGGAAATTCTGAAGAATCTACTTCACACAGACAGAAAGTCATTCCCCAAAACAAAAAAGAATGATAAAAAATATTGATATATGAGTGAATAAATGATAAACATGATATTAACACATGTGTAGATAAATATAAATATACAAGGAAATGTGAATAGATATAAATAAGCATTCGCCATCTAAGACAATATTAATAATATCCACTTTCTATGATTGAAAAATGAGACCAATGTACAATGGAACTAAACATAGCCAACAAGCTGGGCAGGAGGTGACCAGAGTTAAAGCATGATAAAAATCACCGTACTGCTTGGGAAAATAATAAAGATATTTAGATTTTGTCAAGTTAGTTAGGCAATTTTATTTTATTTTATTTAAAGAGAGAGGCAGAAAAGAGAGAGAGAGAAACGGACTCAATTTTATTTATTTTGTCATCTGGTTTTTGTTTTTCTGTCCCTTAGTTGTGTATGCGGTGCTGGGCTTTGAACCAGGTCCTCACACATGCCAGGCAACCAAGCGCTCTATCACTGAACCACTGCTCCAGTCCCTAGTTAGGCAATTTTAAATGATCATTGTAACAATTAAAGAAATACAGAACATATAAATGATAAACTAAAATAAGTGTCAAATAAAATTAAGTTTTTAAAAAATTCAATCAACTCAAAAAAAAGAATAGAAGAATAAAAAGAAAAAAGGACTAAAAATAAAATAAAGCATAAAATTAAAATAAAGAATGAAAACTGAAAAATAAAAAGGAGCATAATAGGACAAATAACAAAATAAATTAATAGAAATAAATTAAAATATATCACTAGTGAAAGTAAACCCATTTAAATAAATCAAATTACATGATTAAATTACATTGTTAGCTTAATCATTCAGTATAATTCATTGCATTGAATAAACTACTCCAAATCTAATGACCTGGAAAAAAGAAAATCTTTTTGTTGCTCATGATACTGCGAATTAGTTGGTCAATTCTGTGCTCACTCATAGTATGTGCATTCAGACGCTGGGCCAGAGGGAGCCACAAGGTGTAAAAGGGCCACACCTTGACCAGCAAGGCTAGGCTAGGGGGCTAGCCTCTATCTCTGTGAAGTCTCTCTTCATTCAGTGGTCTAACCCAAGTTTCCCTGTTTTGTAACTAGCTTCCAAAAGAGGGAAGTAGTAGATACAAAATTCCTAGGCCTAGACTCAGAATCTCATACAACATAACTTCCATCACAGTGTCATGATATTGTGAATTAGGTCAACATCAGTTACGGAGCAGCCAAGATTCAAGGAGTGGAGAAACAGACTGGACCTCTTAATAGGAAGGGCAGCATAGGCAAGGGCAATCCATCCCCATTTCTTTTCTCAATGTGCACTACGTCCATTGCAGGTAAGTTCCATGCTGTTTTCACTCCAAAACCCAGGCTAACAAGGGAATCTCAAAATAAATCCAGTATCATGGCAAAGCCAATGCACAAAACCAACTGAGGGTCATAGGTACAGAAAAAGGTTAAGAAGTATATCCTGAAATAAGTCAAAGGTCAGCAGGTATTTACTGACCATCCTTGAAGTTCTCATCTCTTTGTTATATGCTATCATGAATGTCAAAGTATAAGGTAACCTCAACGGTCCTGAAAACAATATCCTCAACATGTTAAATAATCAAAGAGCAACACAAAAATCAGTTCTCTGTGGTGAGTTCTCTCTTCTCCAGGAGGCAGCCATGGGCTGCTGGGTATGTGTTCTTGGCGGGCAGTTTAGAATACCCTTAACACAAAGACAGCCATTTCAAGTAGCAAGGCTGAATTTAAATGAAAAGAAGGTGGGAAAGAGTCCAGGTGCTAGAAAAGATCAGAGAAAGGAAAAATCACTACAGACAAATACACATTTTCAAAGAGGAAGAACTAGAGCGAACCCCAGATGATAACATGGGATCATCCTTGGAGAAGAGACAGAAAACTTTTAAAACATGGGAATAGGAACAAACCTACCTTCACAGGTTCCCAAGAAACTTGATTACAGGAGGAAGAGAGGGAAATGTCCCTCAAAGTAACATTTTATTACTACCTCAGTTTGGGTCACAAATCTCAACACAAACAAAGATAAATAACTCCAATAAGAGGCTAGATCAGGTCATCCATTCTTTTTTGCTCAATTGGTCAGATGTTCCACTTACAATAGGCCAGGAAACCTCCAGTTCAGTTCCACCTTTGCCAACACCCATACACAAGCTCCAAATCTTATCAAACTCCTTGGATAAAAGATGGAACAGCATCCTTCTCTAGCAAATGTGGTCCTCTCTACTTCCTGAATCAAACCAATTAGATGAACACTGCTTTTCTTAAGAAGGGAGAAGCATAAGCATGAATTCCTGAGCACTAAGTATTATCTGGGTCTTACATCACTAAGTGCAACTAAAGCCAAGTTTCCACCAAAAGAAGAATCAGGACTAGTACCAAAAAAAAAAAGACTTCTGCGTTTCTGACTTCCACAGTTCTTAATGGCAGATGCAATAATTGCTAATGCTCTCATTTTGCTCGTATGTCATTCTGTTCCATATTTCTTTCCATGCCACTGTGGGAAGACATTTCTACAGAGACATCTGAAATAAGAAATGTAGAATTCAAGAAATGTTTGTTTGGTATTTTTCTTTTGCATCACATGTTAGCCCTGATCGCATATTGTCCCATTTTTGTCCTCTTTTACATTAACATTAATCTTGTCTCCCCAAGTAGAATGTAAGGAGCCTTGTGGGCATCCAACCTGTATCCCTGTAGTATTTTACCCAGTGCCAGGTAGGGGCTGATCCTTGGCAAAATTGTAAAGTAAATGGTTCTTCCTCTGGGGAATTTTCATTTTGTCAGTACTGGAGATCAAACCTGGGCATTGCACATGCCTAGCAATTGAGCTCTATCCCCAGCCCTAAGGCACTTTCCTGTTGCTCTCTTTCCCCCTAGTGGATTGCATCATTTCTTTTCTAAGCCCAGGTACCTGACATCTTCACACTTTTTATACCCACAAGTCAACCAAAATATAATCTCAGAGAAAATATGACAAATTAATTCACCCTAAATTATAAGTAGTTGCTTAAGCTTGGAAATGTACAAAAAAAAAAAACAAATCACTGTTAGTAGGGGTTCAAATATTAGCAAAATGTCCAGGTAGTTATTTTGAAGGGCAGAAGGCCCTAAATCCTGAATCCAATACTCTAGGTCTATACAAAATTCTATCAGTTCTTTCCCCACTTCCCACGTGTACCAGGCTTTTAAAAATCTGTGGATATTCACTATCTTCCTAGACAAGAAAAAAAGAGATAGAAACTAAGGCAGCCCCTCTTCAAGTGCCTTACTGCAGTGGAATAGCTTAACTTTCAAATAAATTGGTGCCATACAATATAATAATGGGAAAGTGTTGACAAATCTGGCCTTGGACATTAAATACATTTCTGTTGCTAGATTACCTAGATAAACAGAATGCATGTCACCCAAATAGCAGGGCTCATGAGTATTCCATTTAGAGTTAATAATGTACAATTAAAACTACATATGTTAAATTATTTCATGCATCATGCAAAAACACATGATCTATCACAGTTAAAGTAGTCTTAAAATGCCTACATTTCAAGCTAGATATAGATCTAAAATATTTTGGTTTCTGCCATAATCGCCTAGGAATGACTTGGCAGGTAAGAACCTCCTACTTCTGCCTTCACAAACCCCATTTTTCTAGGGTCAGGAGAGTGATTTGGTTGAATGTTGGTGATAAACATTTGCATAGGCCTAAAAACAGATAAGCAGAAGAATTGCTTCTGGGAGAACATTTCTGTTCACAGAATTTAATGTGATAAAGCAAAAAAGGACCATCGACTAATAGGTTTACAGGTGCCCTGGTGGGGCCAGAACCTGTTTAACTGCATAGAGCTCTGGGTGCAGTTCAAACCAGGGACACAGTTAGAGGGAAAGCTGGAATAGCCCAGGTCAGATCCACATTCCTACGGCCCTTGATGTAAAGCTTTTCTTAAATTGTACTTGCCAATTAAGTCCAAATATTTGTCTCCTGCAACCATGCTTCTTATTCCCTTCCAAGTCACACCACTATGGAGACTACAAGTCCACGTCTGCGGTTCATGCTTTCTATTTGGTATTTCCTTTTGAAGCATACTGCTGAGTCCCAGTAGTGGGGTAGCCCTTGTTCATGGAAGTGCCTGAGTTTGCTTCTGCAGGTAGGCCAGATGCAAGTGATTTTAAGAAACCTCAGGACACTGACTTCCCCAAGTTAGTGACTTCTAGGCGATCAATCTGCTATCATATTCAGATTCTTCTTTGCCCATGCCAGTCTCTGGGTTTTAACTATGTGGATTTCAATACAGAAGTCATTGGCTCCCGCTGAGACCTTGATGGAGAGGAAAGGAGAACAGAGGTCTGTTACCAGTTTGGCCCAGTCCTAATAACCTTGAGCAAGTTACATCCTTTATTGTAGTTCCATTAGTCCATTTTCTGTTGATATAACAAAATGCCTGAAGGTGAGTATTACAGAAAAAGAGATGTGTATTTAGCACAGTTTTGGAGGCTCAATGTCCATGTTCAGGCAGCTGCCTCTATTTGGCTTTCGGTAAGGGACTAGTGGTGAAAAGCATCACAGTGGGACAGGAAACCAGGGAGAGATTTAGGGGCCAGGCTTACTCCTTTTCATAATATTTTGCTCTTGTGAGAATAAGAGCAAACTGGGGATCCCCAGAAAACTACATTCATCTCTTCCAACTGCACATCCTCAATGACCTTAGTACCTTCTACTAAGCCTCATTGCTAAAAAGGTCCCACCACCTCTTGCTACCACCACATTGGAAATCAAACTTCCAACATATCAACCTTTGGGGTATTAAACAATATCCAAACCGCAGCAGTAGTACTTCTCAAAATACCAGTCTCAAAGTGAGCTGCCCCAGACTGGGGCCCCATTCCAAACTGCCTGACAGAATCAGTCTTCAGGTGTTGGCCCACACTCATGTTTGAGAACCATGGTTTAAGGACTTTATACTTATTTTTGTCAAGTAGGACTAACACAGGACATATCTGTTTAACGAGATTATTACAAGTATCAAAATGGTATGGTGTGTGTAAAGTAGTATACCATCTGGTTTATTAGTTGAGAGCACATTTAGAATCCAAACAGATGTGAACTTGAAACCTGGTTTTCCCACTTACCAGCTGTGTGGCTTTGAGAAAGAGTGATCCTCTCTGAGCTTCAGTTTTCCAAATCTGTAAAATGTGGACAATAATACCTAACTCGTGGGAGTCACATGGGAGTACATGAAAGGTTATAAGTAAAATGTCTAATACAGGCCTACCACATATTACTTGTATCCCATTTTCTCCTCCTTCACAGAAAATATCTCAAGCATGAGTCAGAGCGTGCTTGCTGTTTTACTACCACAGTGAGTCTCATGGTACCTTCTACAGCACTTCCCACTGGGTGGAAAGTCATACTTTTCATAACCAATTGCTCAGGCTCTCCCAGTTCCTGTTAAGACAGGCTTGTAAACAGAGATTAGTCTGCTTATTGGGGACTAATAACTTGTAATCTTTGCTTTCTGCACCTTGCCAAAAATCCTATTCTATTTCCTCCCACTCCACATCTCTCTCAATGTATGGATAATATTCATTTCCCAATAGTCACCTTTCAAAAAAAGTAAAAAATAGTTTTAGTATGTTAACAATTAATTTCTAAGGGTCTATATTCACAGCTGCTGGTACTATGGAGGTTTGCAAAAGAAATAAAAAGGAAAGTAATGTGTGAAACCAAAATTTTGACTTCAGATGACCCTGGAAAACCTATGGCAGGTCTACCCACTAAGATGGCCTCCTTCAGCCAGGAAAGAAGTGGGTTGCAAATGGGGTTGAGCTTGGATAAAACCACTTGACAAGGCCTCTTCCCTGCCCCAGGGCCCAAACGGCTCCATCTGACATTATGGGGAAGCGATCCTCCCCCAGCAGTCAACTCTTAGTAATCCAAAAATGTACTTAATTATCCCACTGTCAACAGAAATAAATTATATCCTATCCTCACGACCTTACATTAGAGGAGGAGGGAAAAAAAGAAGGAAGACAATTTATTTCAGTTGTAATTAATATCAGGCACGAGGGACCTTTCCAAAATGTTTGCCCTGGCAACTTTCCCCCACAGTGGATAAAAATGCTCTCATGGGGTGAGAGCTTTGAGGTTACCCCAATAGACATCTAACTAGATTTCAAGCTCGGAAACCCAGAGAAAGAGACCGAGTTGCACGCTTTTTCGATCCCATCGCTGCTCCGCTTCAGGTTAGGCACCCACCTCGCCTAGGGCAGAGATTCGATATTTATATTTTCATAAAACTCCGCTGGAGAGTGGCCCTCCTCCGAGCAAACCTGGGGCTGCCAATTCTCGGGGCGCTAGAAGGCGCTGTTGAGGCAGGGCCCAGCTGCAGGAGGAGGGCAAGGCCGGCGCGCCTCGGGCGAAAAGCAGCAAAACGCAACCCCCTACATTAACTGCACTGAGGCTTCCTTCCAGGATCGGAGTCCGCGCACTCGAAGTCCCAGTAGTAACCAACCCCGCACGCCACGCTCCCGCCCTCCGTGGACTGATCTACTGGAGACCCAGTTCTGGCTGGGCCCGCCTTTCTTCCGAACCACCTACAGGGAACTCAAGTAGGGCAAAGCCCGGCCTGACCCTGGTCCCTGGTGCACCCAATTTGATCCCGCAGCATTTCCTACCTATTGACTGAAAGAGCGAAGGGGTGGGAGGGAGTAGACCGAAAGTTAGACCTCACCCCAACACACACACACACACACACACACACACACACACACGCCGGCCAAAGCCTAACTTCCCAGCTGCACACGGACAAGTCAAAAAAGTCGTCTCCCTGCGCTCCTGCAGGGAGACCAGGCCTGGCTGCAGGATCCATTACGCTCCGCTGAGAGGAAATCCCGTCGATTCACTCGCTTCCAGGAGGAGTGGCAGCTTACGCAGGGAAGGGAGCGGCCCATCACCGGCAGAAGCGACAGGCAACTCTCGGCAGAATAGGGCAAGCGGACCCCACCAGGTCCAGAGGTGGGGGACCGGGCGGAGGGACCCGTCTTGACCTTCCGGGGAGTCCCCTCCCTCCTGCGGGAGGCGGAGCTAGGCCAGCGCGGCCGGGTCGGAAAAGTTTCCAGCCGCACCTAGGGGGCGCGATGCGCCGCGGTAAGGTGCCTAGTTCTTCCCGCGAAAGAAAGCGCCCACAGCTGGAGCACCAAGGGCGCTCGTGGTCCTTTTCTTAACCAAAGCCTCTCTCTATAACACTCGCGCCTTCCTTCTGTTTAGAAACTCCACTTTGGAGCCTGGGAAAGTAGGAATTCAGTCCTATCCAAATTGCCGGTTGCTCAGCACGCGCACTTTCTTTTCAAAAGTATTCCAAGTTAGGGGTAGGAGCGGAGGGAACGGTGGACGTTGAACAGCATGATTTCTCTCCCTCAAACATTAAAAGACCATAACAGTCCTCCTGTTGCCAGTAGGTGATTCACTCTGAACACTTGTTTCTTTTCCATACAGAAGACTGGTTTAGAGTTGCCCTCAACTGAGATAGCGATGTGGTCGTAATCCCCAAACCACTCCCAAACGCTGGAGAAGAGTCAGAGGATAAAGGAGAGCTCTGGGCTCCCCATTCAGCTCTTCATTTCTCCAACCAACAAAACAGTCTTTTTACCCCAACATCAACAGCATCCCTCTTCCAAAAACCATGATCTGATTTCTAGCCAAGCTTCTCCCGGGCAGAGGACCCGGCTGCCAAAAGCGGGTAGCCCCAGCTGAGCGACAAAGCGTCACGGAGCAAAGTGAAAGAAGACTGAGTGCAGAACCTGGCAATTGGATTTAACCTAGAGGACTTTCTCCTCTACTGCGTCTCAGTTCAGCACCATCTCCACATACCCTACAGGTTTGCAAACCCTGTTAGAAGCCCTGGAGACTCTTAACTGGGACAGGTCATCCGAGGCGCTTGGAGTGACAAAGCCTGGAGTGTCGGGGTGGGGGTGGGGGGGCGGGGGTCGGGGTCGGGGAGTGGGTCTAGACTGAACAGATATTGAAGCCACTGGGTAGCAAATCTGACTCGCTCCTGCGCAGAGGGCCGGCGGCGGCTTGCGCTTGTGTGGACTCTGCAGCTCACAGTCGGTCTGCAGTGCCTTCCACCCCCCAGCACCGGGCTGTTCTCTTAATGAATTACTAATGAGTTAAAATTGGGCAGCAGGCTTAATTAAAGCGTAGAGGCAATGTGTTTACCACATTGTAATTGAACTCATTAGGGCTATGGCTTTTTGTTTTTTAAGCAGCCGCCTTCTCTGTGTCGAATAATCTATGGGAAGCGTTTATTAGAGAAGGAGGGGGTAGAGAAGAAACAGTCCATCAATTCTTTCAATGAAAAAGACAGGATGAGAATGGGGAGAATATAACGCCTCCGTTCCGTGTGTCTTGGTGAAGTCCGGGCTAGACCCAGGCGCCTAGAAAGATTAAAGGGTAGAGTGACAGGATGAGCGGTGCCTGCACTTTGGGAAGCCGCCAAGCAAGGGACTAGGCCCCAGCCTGAAAGGCTGCCTTTGAAACGTCACACAGCCCTCCCCAACTTGGTGCTTATAATCACCCTCCCCACTCAGAACTCTGGCCTCTGCCTGGAACCCCATTTCCTGCGCTTGCCCCACCACTGGATCCGATGCGATGCTTTGTAAGGAGAGGGATTCAACTCTTTTTCCCCTCCCTTTTACCAGCTTCTGCAAAGTTTTCTTCCCCGAGGGTGCTGAGGACTCACTCCAGGTCTTTAATCTATCCCCTCTCTGGGTTCTGGAGATGCACCATAGGTGCCCACGACCAGCACTCCCTATAGGCGCCCGTTTCCTGTTCCTGCCTCGTCTCAGGCGTCCTACCCCAGGAGACTGGTGAAGGGGGGCCGGTTCTTAGTGGCCTGCCTGCGGACAGCAAGAGAGAAACACCTACAGGACCTGGGACAACCCTTTTGACTGAGAGCCCAAGCTGCCAATCCAGGCTGTGCACACCTATGGCTGAATGCTCCCTTTTACCCCTAGCCCCACTCTAATTACCAGGCCATCAATCGTATCTGTTCTGTTGGACCATTGAGTACTTGGGGTGAAGGGTGGGGGCTGATGCTGCCTCTGCGCTCCTGGCCCTGCCCTCCCCTGCCTGACCAACAGGCGGCGTCGGAGACCCAGGTCTGAGCAGGGGAGTGGGGGTGCGGATCTGAGCAAGCTAAACCGAGAAGCTGGGCGCAAGGAGATCGACCCTCACCCTAAACTTGCAAACTTGCCCAGAAAGGAAGTAGGAAGAGCTGAGGGTCTGAGGGGTACCTCGAGAAGGGGAGAGGCGGGACGGAACAGGGTCGCCGCGGAGGACCCAACAGCGAACAGGAACGCACAGTATCGCGGGCGGCGGGCTGCAGCCGCTGATCCCGCGCGGGGGAGGCGGCAGGCGCCGCGGGAGGCAGCGCGCGGCGGTGGAGCCGCGGAGCGCCAGGCGAGCGGGAGCACTGAGCGCTGAGGACCGGACACTGCGCTAGCGGCGCGCACAGGTAAGTGGTCCTTCGCTCTCGGCCTCGCCTCCTTTAAAGAATACTGGGTTGAAAGGAGCTCAGGGAATCTCTGACCTCAGCACAGCTCCACCGCTGACCCCTACCTCCTCCCTCCCCTCTAGCCTTAACCGCACACCTAGTCCCAAGTCCCCATCTAATACTATTTGTGGATTTTGCCAAATTCTCCCACTTTGACCACCCCCCCACAAACACACCCCATCCCACTTCCTCTCCTCTCCTGACCTGGGAGGTTGAAGTAAATTGTCTCTAATTTGTTGCTAAAAGATTAATTGCAGAGGGTGGGTCGATTTGATTAAGGCAATTAATCTTTGGTTACAGCGTTCTGGAGTCACGGGGTGGGGAGGCAGGACTGGAGAGAGAGAGAGGAAAAGAAGGTAAAGAGATTTTTGGGAAAAGCTGTGAAACGCTGCTCGCCCGCCTGGGACCCTATCCAGATCGTCCCCATACCCCCGCAGCCCGCTGCCTTAGGGCCCAAGCCCGTGGTTTCAGCACCGCTAAGCCCGGACAGCGACTCCCGCGGGCGAGTCTAGTAACTTCTGGTCTCCGGAGGTTACACAAAGCAGGCAGTGGCCGGTTGGAGTTGAGCTGGATAAGGGGTGCCTCCACCACATCTTCTCCTTCCCAACCATTGAGTTCCCTTTCCTTACTGTTTCAAAGCAGGATCTGGCCAAATGCAATCCTGAAAATCCCCAATCCTCAAACCCACTGTAAGGACAGGGAAGGGAGAATGCCTCCCAGAAAAGTTCCCAAAGCTGGAGTTTTCTCTTTTCGTGAATAATTAACGCCGGTCATAAATAATTGACGGAGGCAGTGGAGAAGGGATGAGGGAGGAGGTGGGTGAGAGCCAGGGCGGCCAAAGAGAGATCGAAGAGTTTGTTAAATGACCATTAAGAAAGCCTTGCTGGGAACGGCATTCCTCCTTAGATCAGGCACAGCGGTTCCACCCTGACTGGAGTGAAAGCAGGGAAGCCAGGCACCCAGGGGAGTGGGGTTTTTGTGGACCAAGATCAGAACACCCATTCCAGACCCAGTCTCAGCACTCTTTCCATCCCCTCTCTCCTATCTAGGACTCTTCCCCTGAGCCCTGGGAATCTGGAGCCATCCCACTCCTCCCTGTGGCTACACTCAATGCACAGAAGTTCTAGACTAGATAGTGAAGATCCAGGGATGAACCTGGACTTTGAGCACAGTCAGTTCTGCTCAAGTCTGTGACCAGAACTGCTCAATCCAACACTTCCCCAAAGTTTTCCCTATCCCATCCCAAACCATACTATCTCATTCTTTTCAAATGGTCCCTCCAGGATCCAGCCTCCAACTGATCCTTTCCCACCTGCCCACATTAGAACCTGAAAGAACAGGAAATTTAATGCCACCCCCAACAGCAACTTCACACTCTTCCACTGCCCTTCCACCATCTGCAATTTCTGACTTCCTCTCAGGGTCTTTAACATGCTGACCACTGGCATCTTGCATCCATCCCAGCTCTGAACTGAGACTCTCAGGCAAAGGTCTCAGAACCTAGAAGAAAGCCCAGGAAGAAACCCTTGTATTTAGGCTTGAGGCCTGTGCCAGGGCCTTTGGGCTTCTCTGGGAAATACTGGCCTCTCACCAGACAGCCAGCCTCAGACATTTTTTGAGTAAAACTCCTGAAGATCCCTCAGGCAAACAAATAGCATAATCCTTCACAGGGGCTCAGTGAGGCCATCCCACAAGCAAAGTCATGCATTTCCTTTGTGTGACTTGGCATAGGCCTTAGGAAGAAGACACTGCAGACTATGAAGACCACCACTAACTGTGAGATTAGGTTCTGACATCAGCATTGATGGGAGCCTCTTCTGAGCTTGATCACCACCTAAGAGCTTCCGTCATTCCTGCTTCTCTAATGACAATATCCTGACCTCTAGGTATACCAGAAGCCCACCTGAGTTCTGATGTTTCTGGGTTGAGCGTTAAGAGTAGCTTACAAAGAGGATAATTGGTATCCAAGTCTCAAGGAGTCTAGACTTGGACTTCATATGAAAATTGTCTGTTTATGTAATATAAAAGAAGACACTAACACCAGTTTTATTTTCTCACCACCTCATCCCCACTTCAACTCTGCAAACCCTGAGCTCTACCTTTCAAGAAGTAGGAAGTTGTGAATGGGTAAGGGAAATGGAGAAAAAAAGGAAATTATTAGGGAATTATCTCTCTTCCCAAATAGGGACACAACAACCAAGAAAGATTATGAAACTAGACAAAGGGGTGGGAGGAAATCAGATTTGGAGTGGGGAGCCCTGGAGCAATGGGTTGTTTACTTCTCATATAAAATATAACTCCCCCAAGCAGGAAGTTACTGCAAACAAGTATCAATAATGAATGAATCTCCTGTAATAAAATACTTACATAATTAGCACAAGTCAAGTGGTTGCATTATGTTAACCTTTTGCAACTCTGAACTGGAAATTTTTGCTTCAGAAATCCTCAGAATGCCATTTCCATTCTCAAGAGAGGGTAAGAACCATGCTTTCAACCAGACTTCTACTCTGTTTTGATATGGTTTTCCATTTCTGAACCAGAACATAAGTACTTCTGAAATATAACAGAAAACTCTCTTTGGTGAATTCAGAACAGTCATTAACATTCAGTTTTAAGTGAATGTTAACAGTAAATAAAGAAATCTCTTGATTGTAATAGTAGTAACAAAGCAATAATTACCCAGTAGGTGGTCATCAGTAATGATAAATGTATCATTATTACTGTGTGAGTCTGGGAACTCGGTTTTGGAAACTACTTCAGACTTTTTAGTAGCATGGTTGGTTACAAAGCATTTCTTAGCCTGCAAAAGCCATATAATTTTATACACAATTTAGGTGAAAATAAATTTAAATCTGTATATTACATTTTTAATTTCAAGTTAGTAATTAAAGTTGGTTCATTATATCTCCTCTGAAACCCTCAGCGCTCATCTCTATGGTTTGTTTGTACAATTTGTTTCTAAGACACCCAAGGTTACACAGTTCTAAAAGATGGAAAATTTAATTATTTGCCAACATTAAGAGTTTGTCAATGATATCATAATGCATCTTGGAAAAGTTTGGTATGGTATTGCCTTTGGTATGGGGGGCAGAAATCTGAATCATTGGTTTTTATTCTTGAAATTATGGCACCCAGTGAATATTCAGAGAGAATATTGAAAAAACTTTTCTATTCTTGTGTATTTAAAAGTAACTTTTTGAACAAAAAAGACTACCAACCATGAGATTAAGGGGTTCAAAGTGAAGGCACTGTTAGCCTTGGAATTCATTTTGCTAATATACAATTTTACTTTTTGCTACCACTGAGTTAAGTCAGCAGGCAGAAGAAAAGATGAAGAATGCTATTTATTAGGAAAACAGAAAGCATATGATAGTTTAGTAGTGTATTAGCTAATGGGATCAAGCTTGATAGCAAAGTGACAATTTCATATGGGTGGGGGAATGGGAAAAAGAGCAGGAAAGACGGAGGGGGGGGAATGCCTTCATTTCCCCCAGGAAATAAAATCTAATGTTCCTTCCACCAGTGTCAGCTGGGGAGATGTTAAATGTGTATCTATGTCATTTTCTCTCTTGTGACATGTCAACAGACAACCTATCCCCCTCCCCCACTCCCAGTCCCCTGCCTCCCCTCTGCAGGCTTTAAAAGGTCCTGCCCTACACCCTGTCTGCATCCTCAGTGTCAGTTACTTCTAAAACTGGTTCTCTGAAACAAAAGAGCCAGTTGTAAAATCAAATAAACCCTATTTTGTATACTTTGGGTGATAGTTGAAGTCTTCATACAATTAAGACTGTTTTCCAGAAATCCACCCAAATACTTGCCTTGGTTTCCTCTCCCACAACCTCAATTTCTTGCTGCACTTTCTCCCTCTCTCCTCCTCCTTTTTTCTTCTCTCTCTCTCTCTCTCTCCCTCTCTTCTTTAGGAGTGGCAATCAAAAAAGGCAAGCATCTTGCCTCGTTATTCATTATTATAGCAGCATTTTTGAGACAGCATCTTTGCCAATGAAAACTCCATGTAGATGCCTATCCTTTTGTTGTAGCAGCCTAGGTTATTCAGGAGCAGAGACAAAAGCCTGAAGTGATGTGATCTAAATGAGCTCTGGGGTTTTCCAGCTGGGACCACCTCCATTTCAAAGGACCCCCTCCTTTCCAATGTGTGGAGGAGGGGAGTGGAAGGGGCGGGTGCATATGTTTGCATGCACTGGGGGGCTGGTAGAAGAAAGTCTAGTGGGTTTATTCCTCATGCCAGTGTTCCTTTTTGATGAACATTTGCAGGTGTGTTCAGGGAAAGTGTGCATTCATGGGCTTATGTGTGTCTTTGGATATTTTTGTGTGCTTTTGAATTTTATCTTGGTTAACTAACATTTGTTAAGTGACCACCAAGTACACTAAGTTTATGTTCCATCCTGGATTTTATTACTTCATATAAACTATTTGTATACACATGTACCTTTCTGTATTTATAGATGTGTGAGGACTTATGAGGAAATGTAGATTCTCTATTATGAAAAAGAAAGTCCAACAGCAAATGTTCAGATTAGATCTTGCTTGGTTTCTGTGAGATAGTATGGTAAAAGCCTTCTCTGCCACTTACCCTAAATGCAAAGGTTTTGCTTGTTTGCTTATGCTTTTTTCAGGGGTGCCAGGGGCACTTAACCACAGAACTACTTCCCCAGCCCTTTTTAATTTTTTTTATTTAAAACAGGATCTCTGTAAGTTGCTGTGGCTGACTTTAAACTTGAGTTCCTCCTGCCTCAGGCTCTAAGTCATTGGGAATTATAGGTGTGTGCCACCATGCTGGGCCCTCGAATGCAAGTTTTCTTATGACAATGGTTTCCTCTGATTAAGAAAAATTAAGTCGTGATTACTCCTTACACAGTTCTATGTCTTAGAAAATTGCTTATTTGAAGTGTAAGAACTCATTGATTCCCACAGTCATTTGTGCATGAGAAACTCAAAAGATAGCTGGGGCAGGTATACAGATCCTGCAAAATGTGTTCATTTTCCTCTTCCCTTTCCTTTTCCAATTCTGATTTAGATTTTGGAGTTTGTGCTCTCATTGTATTTCTCTCGGGCATTGCTGGCCCCATGGGGGAAATGGTCCTTGTTTATAGACAATATTTTAGAGAAGGATTAAAACATTGAGTCAGCCCCAGAATGCTCAGAGGTCTTCCTCATTCTGCTGTGATTTCCTCTTTGGTTCACTTCTGGCAACCCTACCTGAGGCAATGGAGCAAAAACCAGGGTGCCTGACCCAGGCTTGCCAGGCTACAGACAGCTTTTGGGGATAGAAAGTCAGAAGTGAGAATTCTCAACCATTATTATCATTATGGCCATTATCATTGGTAATTTTTATTATCAACTTACTTAAAATGGGTTAAACAAGCAGTATCTGGGGTTCTTGCCACCTGTCTATAAAACAAACATTAGACCAATTAGAGGTAGGATACAATTTTAATGAAAAGAACTAATGTTCCTCCAGGGAACTTGGTTCCTCCTTTGCTCAACACTTAGGCAAAATGACTTTGGTGTCTTATTCTAGAAAAAAAAATTCTAACCTATAACAGGACAGGCCTGGCTCTTGTCCCTATTCTCCAAGGAAGTTTCTTTTAAGTATGAAATGACTACTGTATGCCAAGCACTTCACATATTATTTAATTCTCACTATGCCCCTGTAGGCTACTTTCAATTTCCTTGTTTTGCTGATGAAGAATCTGAGACTTGGGAAGGCTAGTTACCTGAGCAAGATTCCATAGCTAAATGATCAAGGAGAAATGTGTAGCCAGTTTCATCTGTACTTTCTGATATGCCAGAATTCTTCAGTCCTCCATTTCTGCTAGTCTTCCAGTTTCTTTCTGTACAATTTTGGTTTCCTTGTGCAACCCTTGATCTAACAGAGAGACCATTTCTTGTCCTATCTAATGCAGAAAAACCAATGCCAGAGCATTTCCAGCAGGGACACAGAGTGGTAGTGTTCTGCTTGAGAGTGAGAATGGGGTGATAGGGAATGGAAGACAGGGCTAGAAGGTTATTCTTGGATCTGTAACTGTCATGGGTTTATCAGCACCAGGTCGGAAGTGGGATGAGAGGAGAGGGAATAATATCTTGCCTTTCTGATTGTAATGAATTTATATTAAGGCCTTTATCTTCCTTGCTGTCAATGCAAGGAAGGGGGTGGGTTTGTGGGAAATCGGGACTTCTCAGTCCTTGGAGATGTGGCATATGTTAGAGCATAGAGGGATTCTGTGCAACTTAGGTCTACCAGGATGAATCTGGGGATCCCATGTTTACAGGCTTCTTCCAGGGTCTGCTATGCTTTGGAGCGATGTAACGCATTAGCACCGCGGACAGCTCCTACCTCGGCTTTTGCATTGGTCACAAACCCCGCGGGGTCCACAGTCCACTCAGAATCAAACTGCTTCCAAAATCTAGGATGCTGGGCCCCGGCTCTGGCAGGTTTTTGGGTTCACGTCACCTATTTGTTAATAACGATGGCTATAAACCTTCATCTGAACTGCCGTACCGACCGCGTGCGCTTGCAACTAGGCGTCGCCTCTTCAGTTCCAGAGGGGGCCAGGTTGGTTTGCGGTTTTCCTTTGGGTCCTGCGTCTGGGCTCCTTTACCTGTCCTTGGCCTGGGTGAACCGCAGCCGCCCGGAACTGAGATGGGAATGGAAATACTCTTCTTCGTGCGGTGATAGATCATGCAAACGGGTGACACCAGTTTAACCAATAAAACAATTTGAATCAATTAGCCGGCTGAGGAGAGTCCCGACGTGTAAAATGCATGTCAGCTCGAATAGGGAAACATTGATTAACTCGGCGTCCTCCCACCACCACCGGCTCCTCCCTGAGCCTGCCTAAGGGTCCCCGGGGCCAGGGCAGGGACTGATAAGAAACTTAAGGAGTGCCAGCAGATTTGTTCAAAAGGGTGGGGGAAATAGTGGGTGGAGAGAATTGCTCACAGATTCAAAACATGCACTCTCCACATTCCAACTCCAGGGCCAGGATGAGAATTCTCCAGGAGGGTGAATCTACTGTGAACAACTGTTCTCCACATTCACCTTCCAAAAATACAATTGACCTGACTTTTCAAACAGGCCCCCAAGCCCACTGGGGACAATAAAACACTGCACTATTCTTAGAATTATTCATATCAAAGTATCTTGCCTAATACTCCACATTTCCTTTTTCAGTTAAACTGTTTTGTATTAAAATAAAGTTACAGGCTTATATACCGTGAGTCCCCAGAGTACTGCATAAATGCTTTTGCTTAGAGATTTAGGTTAGGAGGTCGCTACACATGCCACCCAGGTGTGGATTCATTCCTCAGGGTAACCTGGGTTGGGAAGGAAGGCAAATATTCAGCCCATTTTTCTTTTTGGAGAAATATATTACTAAATGCTGTGGGGGTGATTTGGTTTTTTATTTTGTTTTTTTTTTTTTTTACTTTTTATTTTGTTTTAAATTGGGATCTATAGGGGAAGAAAAAGAAGCCTTTTGGATAAAATGGGAACTATGTAAAAAAAAAAAAAAAAGACCCCACACTGCTTTCTCCCCAGAGTGCCCAGACATATCCCTGTGGTGTTAGTGAGGGGATAGGATTATTCATTTCTCCCTATTTTCAGTCTTAAAATCTACCCAACATCCAGGCTTTCTTTCCAGGCTCAAGCTTTCTTTCCAGCAACCTGAGCTCTAGGAAGAATGAGCAAGCCATAAACTCCCTTTGTGAAAACCCCTGTCCCCAAAGAGGAGGCAGAGAAGGAGGAAGAATCAGGGTTTCCCCTGATTCAGAAGAGTGTGCAGGACTGTCAGTCTTTATAGGGAAGGGATTTAAGGATGACAATGGTGCTCTTTTGGTGAATGGGCTGGGCAGGCAGAAAGCATATATTCTTTCCTTTAACATGCAGCCTTAGGAGCAATGGTGAGGGAGAGATGGGTTGATTTCAGCTCCTTAGGATAAAGCCTAATTTGTGCCATTAATGCCTTTAGGAACTAGAAGATGGGTGCAATATTATTTCACTGCTGTTAGAAACTTTTGCTCAAACATTACAATTTTTGTGGCTCTGAAACTGTATTTTTAGGATATTAATTTTTAAAAGCTGCAACTCCTTAACAACATGCCCCTCACATTTCTGTTCTCTTGGGCTTTATTAAGTGCTAACATTTCACACTTTTATTCTTATATCTAGCAAGGGTATATTGTTGATGCTATGACTAAGTCTAGTTGGGCTTCCAGCTTAGTTGAAATTGTTCCATTATTTCTACAAGGTTACTGACCAATATTTTCACCTAGCAGTAATTGAAAATTCAGCTATGGTAGTAAAGGAAGACCATAAAGGATTCCCCACCCCACCCCACCCCACCCCAGCAGGTAAACTTCTCAGAATGTCCTTCAAATAAATAGTTTCTTTCCTTTCTGATAAACTAGCCAGCGGTTGTTCAACTCTAAAGAGCTGGTCAGTTTGGAGGTAAGGTTCAATATTTCAATAATATCCTAGCATGTGCCTCACTTTGGGGAGCTATGGGAAATGGTTCTTTCTCATTCTAGTTGTCCCCTTTTATAGAGGAGGAGAAAAATGCTCCTACATAATTCCTTAGGAAATTTTCTTCTTAATGGAATTGACAGGGATTCAAGAGCCATAGAGTTGGGGATCTCCCTGATTCTGCCCTTCACTGTTCCCTGTGCTGAGGTACCCTACATAGAACTTAGCAAAAATGAATTACAGAACTATTCCAAAAGAAGTTAATGGATGAAAGTACACAGGCATATAATGGGATCCTCACCCAATTGTACACACTGTAAAACAGAGAAAGCTGTATCCTCATTGAATCTTGTCCTATAAAGCAAATGCATAAACAAAAGTGGGGACACTGTTCATGCTTCTTCCCCGGTTTCAAATCCTGCATCCTGTACGGAAACTTCTCTCCTTTTTCTTATTTCACAGTGTTTCAAAGGAAGCAGTGAAACTAATCTATTCTCCTGGATTCTATATCTTCAGAGAGACAGAATGGTTACTGATTTGCACCGTGTACCAAGGAAATCATTCATGAAGGAGAGTGACTCAGAGAAATGAGAAGGGGCCAATAGCGGACAGGCATACAGCTAATTTGGAGGCGTTCTTATAAAATCCAGGGCCTCCAGGATCCCCGTCCCCAAGATGCATGCACACCATTCAGCTTTCCACTCCTAAATCAGATCTGCAGATCCAGCACCTTTGCTGCGTTTTTGCTACCGGGTTGAGGAGGTTGTCGTCAATTGCGGGTTGGTGAGGTGGTGTCTTTCGTGTCTGCTGAGAAAGGATCTCTGTTGTTCACTCCCGCTTTCGCTCTCCCCCTCCCTCCCTGTAACATGCCAGCCCTTTAATGTGGAGTGTCAGGGAGACGGTGACGTCACCCTGCCCGCTGGGTGGCGTCCCCTCGGTCCGACACGAGTTCAGAGACAGAGAAAGGCGCTGTCAGACTGCGCTCCACTTGGGGCTCGCCTGCCGCGGGTTTCCGTGCGCCCTCGCTTTTTGCGGTGGAGGGGACACCCCACCGCAATTCATCCTTGTCCAGCCGGACCTGGAGCGCCCTTAGCTCTCGCCAGCTCCCGGATCTTCGAGTGGAGCACGCCGTAGTCCCGCCAGCCGGATTCGAGGACCCGCTTGGATGCTTCGCTTCCGAGCGCCCTCAGAAGATGGGCCGGCAGCCACGCGCCTAAAGACATCTAGGGGTGACCAGGTACTGCCTGAACTGGCCTTCCCTGACTCGGCACACAGCTCGCGGGTGGCTTTTTATGATACCTAGAAGTGGAATTTTCCGCGTTAGGTTGAGGGACAGCGGCGGGCTTCGGGGGCGTTGGGTTTGAATCCAGAATTAAGTTGGGGGTTGTTGGCTTGTGAGCCGGATAGGGAAGTTCTCCAATTTCCTTGTTCAGTTCAACTAACTTTTAATTGTCTTTTCTCTTCTCGCCCCTTAAAATGACCCCCATTCTGAACCTTTTTACTTGCGTCTGTTCTGACCGGGTTTCTGAGAGCCTTTGAGGTGAGAGTGCAAGGCACGCTGGAGGAGGCACTTCTGCCCTGTCTCTGGCTGCTAAGTCTGCGGGTCCCCAGCTAAAAGCCAGCTCTCTGCCGGGTCCTGTCCTCTGTGTGCTTTTCTTGGGAGCGAGAATTTAAGTTCTCCCAAGGTCTTATTGAAATAATGGGACTCTTGGTTGGGAAGGAAATGGGCACTGATTGGTCATTTGGCGAAGCTAGGGCTGATGTGTCAGGATCAGGTATCACTATCACTTGAACTGCTATTTAACGCCCTTGTCCCCTGGCAATATTGTCTCTGATCCATCCAAAGTGACAAGCCAGGCTTTCTCTGGTTTGATCGCCTGGAGGTTTGTTCAGCCTTCCTGGGGGCCATAGGATGTAATGAGAGCTGAGGATCCCTGGGCAGCAGGGCGAAGGAAGGGGTATAGATGTCATTGGGGCCCGGAGAAGGTGTGACAATTTGTGTGACAGCATATCCTCTGAAATTGCTGTAATAACAAAATCCAATGTATTTGGCCAAGAGTGGCTATGCTACCTTCACTGGGATTTTCCAGGGAAAAGGGTATTTTTGGGCCTATGCGCTGGACAATTAGCGCTGGAAAGGTCACTGTCTGTTTTCCTAAGGAATGCACCATTTAGTCTGTTTTGACTTAAGAGCAAGGTCACAAATGTTTCTTGCCCCTGTGTATGTTAAACTTATGGAATACCTTCCCTCCTTGTGGCATTCCGCTGACCTGAGGTGAAATTAGGAATTTTACTTCAGACTTAACCCCAGGCTTCCATTTTCAATACTCCCATGATTACCTACTCTAGGGGATTACCTTTACTGTGGGCACCTTCCTCCCCTAAAGATATAGAGCCATCAACACAGATGAGGAAAAAAATGTCACAGACGGTAAGTAGTTAGCATTAAACTGAATTCACCTTTTAAAGTTCACCAATAAAGATCCCTGAGAACTGTTTATTTGCAGTTTCTTGATTTAACAAGCTGTCCTGTAGTTACTTGCTTCTTGGTAGGGAAATGAGAGGAAACAGTTTTTAAAATGCTTAGAGGTTTTCAACTTCTTTTAAAGCTAACTATCTAGAACGAGAACCACTCAATTAGTTCAACAGATAAGCTTTTGAAAAACTGAAAGTGAAACACCCTGTTCTAGTACAATCATATGTATGACTTTGTACATTTTTCTACCCTTTTCCCCCACCCCCACATTCTAATTACAGTAACTAAATATCTAACGCAAGGATGGGTAGAAGGGATTTCGTTTTGCTTTAATGAGCTGTGTTTCAACCAGTAGTGAATTTCCCCAAGGAAACCACAAATACCACAAAAATCACTTTTCAAAAGGTTTGGGTTTATTTTTTTAACCAAAATCAATTCATTTTCAAACAAATGTGAATGGTCTCTATCTCTCTAAATTTAGGTTTTAACGATCAAACCTCAGTTTTCCCTATTATAATCTGCAGTAGTTACAATCATCATGACTTTCTCATTTATAGAAGGCAAGTCATTTTATTTCCATGAATCCGGGATAAGGTCTGGAGTTTCTTTGGAATTGACTGACACATGTGTGTGTGTGTGTATGTTTAGGACAGAAGAAAAATTGCTACTTCCAAATCAATGCACTTTATAAAGGGCGACCTTGGGGGAAATTAAAAGAGATGACTTTCTTCCGTCTGAAACGTGGTCACTTGCCCAGTAATAATCATGTATTAACCAAAGCATGAGAGTTGTTGTAATTCTGTTGGCGACGCACACCGCCCCACTGTTTTAGACGGGAGAAGGCTCAAGTCAACGTTTTCTTCTTTCCCTTCCAGTCTTCAAGGCAGACCCAGAGGGCTCGGCCCCGGTTTCCACAGCGAAGGAGATGGCCTCTAGCCCGCTGCCGGGACCCAACGACATCTTGCTGGCGTCGCCATCCAGCGCCTTCCAGCCCGACCCGCTGAGCCAGCCGCGGCCTGGTCACGCCAACCTCAAACCCAACCAGGTGGGCCAGGTGATCCTCTACGGCATTCCCATCGTGTCGTTGGTGATCGATGGCCAGGAGCGCCTGTGCCTGGCACAGATCTCCAACACTCTCCTCAAAAACTTCAGCTACAACGAGATCCACAACCGCCGCGTGGCGCTGGGCATCACGTGTGTGCAGTGTACGCCAGTGCAGTTGGAGATCCTGCGGCGCGCAGGGGCCATGCCCATCTCATCACGCCGCTGCGGCATGATCACCAAGCGCGAGGCCGAGCGTCTCTGCAAGTCGTTTCTGGGCGAAAACAGGCCACCCAAGCTGCCGGACAACTTCGCCTTCGACGTGTCGCACGAGTGCGCTTGGGGTTGCAGAGGCAGCTTCATTCCTGCCCGCTACAACAGCTCGCGCGCCAAGTGCATCAAATGTAGTTACTGTAACATGTACTTTTCACCCAACAAGTTTATTTTCCACTCCCACCGAACGCCGGACGCTAAGTACACGCAGCCAGATGCGGCCAACTTCAATTCGTGGCGCCGTCATCTCAAGCTCACCGACAAGAGCCCCCAGGATGAGCTAGTCTTTGCCTGGGAGGATGTGAAGGCCATGTTCAACGGCGGTAGCCGCAAGCGCGCGCTGCCTCAGCCCGGCGCTCACCCAGCCTGCCACCCACTCAGCTCGGTCAAGGCGGCCGCTGTAGCAGCCGCCGCTGCAGTGGCCGGGGGAGGTGGTCTGCTGGGCCCACACCTGCTGGGTGCGCCACCACCGCCACCACCGCCTCCACCCCTGGGGGAATTGGCTGGAGCTCCGCACACCCATCACAAGCGGCCCCGCTTCGACGACGACGACGATTCCCTGCAGGAGGCAGCCGTCGTGGCAGCAGCCAGCCTTTCGGCCGCGGCCGCCAGCCTCTCGGTGGCCGCGGCCTCTGGCGGCGCTGGGGCAGGCGGCGGTGGCGCCGGGGGTGGCTGTGTGACCGGCGTTGGCGTTGGCGTTGGCGCCGGTGCCGGGGCAGGAGGGGCAGCTGGCGCCAAAGGCCCGCGGAGCTACCCGGTCATCCCGGTGCCCAGCAAGGGCTCATTTGGGGGCGTGCTGCAGAAGTTCCCGGGCTGTGGGGGTCTCTTCCCTCACCCTTACACCTTTCCAGCAGCAGCTGCTGCCTTTGGCTTGTGCCACAAAAAGGAGGACTCGGGAGCGGCTGTGGAGGCCTTGGGGTCAGCGGGCGCGGGGGGCGCAGGTGCAGCGCCCAAGGCCGGTTTGTCAGGTCTCTTCTGGCCCGCGGGCCGCAAGGACGCTTTCTACCCGCCATTCTGCATGTTCTGGCCACCGCGGACCCCGGGCGGGCTTCCAGTGCCCACCTACCTACAGCCCCCGCCGCAACCTCCCTCTGCTCTGGGTTGCGCGCTTGGTGACAGCCCGGCCCTGCTGCGCCAGGCCTTCCTGGATCTGGCCGAGCCTGGTGGTGCGGGTGCAAGCGCTGAGGCTGCGCCCCCACCGGGTCAGCCTCCTCCTGTGGTCGCCAATGGCCCTGGCTCCGGTCCGCCGCCTCCTGGTGGGGGCTCCGGCACACGCGACACGCTCTTCGAGTCGCCCCCGGGCGGCAGCGGGGGGGACTGCAGCGCAGGTTCCACGCCGCCGGCGGACCCCAGCGCAACGTCGGCTGCTGGCGCAGCGTCCTCCGCAGCCGGCCCAGCGGGCGCCCGGGTGCCCGCGCCCCACCATCCGCACCTCCTGGAGGGGCGCAAGGCGGGCGGAGGCAGCTATCATCATTCGAGCGCCTTCCGACCGGTGGGCGGCAAGGACGACGCAGAGAGTCTGGCCAAGCTGCACGGGGCGTCCGCTGGCGCCCCGCACTCTGCCCAAGCGCACCATCACCATCACCATCACCACCCACACCACCACCACCACCATCATCCTGCACAGCCGCCGTCGCCGCTGCTGCTGCTGCCCCCGCAGTCCGAAGAGCCAGGTTCTGAGCGCCACCACCCCGCCCCGCCGCCGCCCCCTCCCCCACCACCCCCGCTGGCTCCGCAGTCGCACCACCGAGGCCTTCTGTCACCCGGGGGAACCAGCTGCAGTTACCCCAGCGAGGATAGCTCCGAGGAGGAGGACGACGAAGAAGAGGAGCAGGAGGTGGATGTGGAGGGCCACAAGCCCCTCGAGGGCGAGGAAGAAGAAGAGGAAGGTCGAGAGCCTGAGGACGATGAGGAAGAAGACGAAGGGACCGGGGTTCTATTAGGGGACCCCTTAGTCGGCGGTGGTCGGTTCCTCCCAGGCCGAGGTCTGTCGGAGAAGGGGAACAGCCGGGACCGAGTGCCAGCCACTGCTGGATCTTTCCCGCTCGCCCTGAATTCTTCCAGGTTGCTGCAGGAAGATGGCAAACTGGGTGACCCCGGCAGCTCGGACCTGCCCCCGCCCCCGCCTCCGCCCCTAGCCCCCCAGAAAGCGAGCGGAGGTAGCAGCAGCCCCGGCAGCCCAGTCCACCATCCATCATTGGAGGAGCAGCCCTCCTACAAAGATGTAAATATCCCCTTTAGGCTCCTTCAAGCTAATTATTATTATTTAAATGCACCTTTAGGCTGAATCGGTTACATATGCGCAGGAAAGATGAATCACCAGATTTCCCCACAGAAATGAAATATTCAGTGTGTTTGGGAGGGCTTCTTTCCTGCCATGTTCCTTCATAAAAATGTGGTTTCTGGTGTCCTAATAAAGCCTTGAGAGACTTAGGCTCTCCCTTCCCTCTTATGTTTAAGTTGGTTGCTTATAGAAGTTGGAAGAGACCCCTTGGTGGAAGTAGTAGTCCTTCCTCTAATCCAAGGATTCCTTTTGCCCCCTGGGCCCTAGCACATCAGTTCCCCTAAAAGAAGTCAGACCACGAACTAGAGCAATTGGAATAATTCTACCCCCCCTTTTTTTCACGATTCCTGGCCTCTCCCCACCATGACCAGAACAACAACAGACTGAAAATAACATTGACTTCAAAAGTTGAATTCAGTTTTATTTAGCTATTTAAGTTGAGATTTAGCTGAGATTTAGCCAGAATGGACACATCTGTAACTTATGGGTCCCATCAAACAAAAGACAGAATCTTAAGCAAGGCCCTCTTCTTCAAAACTGGCCTCCACCGACTGAAAAGCACTACTTGGGACCCTTAAAAATACCAAAGTTAAATTTAAATGGCTCAGCATTCAGAGTTCACTCAAGTGTGAATAGGAAAACACTCTCAAGGACCTTAGAGAAAAAGTGAATCTGTTCTAACACAGTGTAGATTTGACAAATAGCGTGGCATGCTTATATTATAGGAGCTATCATAGGCATATATTTAATTAATCCATATTACTTCTTAAAGGATAGTGTAGGTATTTGTAGACATACACATGTATTTAAGTACAAAAACTATTCAGGAGAGATAATGATCAAAAAAATGATGTCTCCCGAGGCTCCATGGAGTCACTTTTATTGATGCCTTTTCCTGCTGACTGTTGACATTAGCATATGGTTTGATCCAGGCATTGATTTGTGTGTCTAATTCTTCTCCAAACAGAATCAGAAAACTAAGGAAAATAACCAAGCTATTATATCTACAAAGGATGACAACAACTTTTCAGGTAAAAAAAAAAAAAAAAGAACCATCACTTTTTTTCTTGCATTTAACCATTTCTGTGAGACTTAAACCTATTGCCCCCACTATCCTCCTATCACCATTCTGTGGGAGTTCACCCACTGTCTTCTATGGTATATATATTTTTAGATATTGCACTTTATATTTGAAAGGGAGACATTTCTGTAGTTCTAAACAATGGCAATTTCCCAAATAATGCTGCTGCTGTCCCCAATACCTCTTTGCATGTAAATGATGTCAGCCCTCTAAATGTACTCAAAGATATAAATAAGTGTCAAAATTTTTAGATGTGTTTGGGCTGTCTGAGTTGTTGCCTCATTTTGGGAGAATATTTAGAACTTTCTGATTGTTTCTACTTAGTCACTCTCATACACTACCTCCCTCCCTCCCTGCCCATACTTGGATGTCTTTCTGTCCTTGTCAGTCTGATCACTTGTAGATTTTGTTTTGCTTTGTCTTGTTCTAGATAAGAATAAGGAGCATAGCTTTTTCATCACAGATTCCGACGCTACTGGAGGAGATTTTTGGAGAGAAAGATCAGGTAGGCTGGGAACAAATAAGAGGAATGAATGACAGAGAGAGGAGCTGAAATTCATAATCAAAAGGCTGAATATTTAGAACAAGGGTAAAGATAAAAAAACAATTCCTGGTAGATATAACTAAGAAAAACACAAATGGGAAAGCAATGACATTAATAGCAATAAGATTATTAATTGCTGGGCATATTTCAGAAGAAAATTCAAAAATATATCAGGTTACACAATGAAACAGGCTGGAAAAGCATAAAATGACAATAATTGAAATGTTCTCTTAGAAACCTTCCATTAAAAAGGATCACAGCTTATTGCTTTTAATATCTGTCAGAAAGACATTAAAGGTGTTTTATGACATCTATGCCAACATTTATATTATCTCCATGATAATGATCTCTACACAAAATGTATAATACATTTACAAAAATTACATTATACAAATTAAATGAAACCACCTTTTACTGATTGCTAAATGTCTCCAAGGGGTTTGGGAAAGACGTGATTAGAAGTTTTGATACTAAGTTGTCTATTGCAGTGTCTTAAGGAGAGGGTTTTGTTTCTTGGGAAAAAGGAATCTAATTTTCCATTTATGTAATGCAAACTGCCTTGGCTTTGACTATTCACGGTTAATTGACTGTCAAACGAGGTTGTTATCCCGCGGCAATGTCTGCAAATTTGCCTGTCAAATGAGACAGAGAGAGCAAGCTAGGAAGTGAGGGAGAGGGAGAGAGTGGTGTGGGGAGCAGAAATAAAGAAAATAGGATCTTAAAGGAATCTTATATAACCACAAAGTACAATGAAAAAGATCTTCAAACCTTTATTTTTATTTTCTCATAGAGAAAACTTCTTAATATTTTATATGGCAAAAGTCAAATCCCTATTTCAATGAAAAAATTATCATATCTCATGGGAAGATATATATATATCTTCCCATGAGATATATATATGTATATATATGTGCCCTCAGATATTTCCAAATTATTTCATTAATATATTCTGTAAGTGTCTATCGACAGCCAATCTCAGTTGACAATGGTAAGGAGTTACTAAGCACAATTTTTGCTTAGTGGCCACAGCCAGTGTGCAAAAAGACACACAACACTGTCATTTTGTGTACTCTGGCTTTACCTGTTAGAACATTTTAAATGTTTTATTATTTTCATTTCCACACGCCGAAGTTGTTTGAAAATTCATAGAATTTTCTTTCACAGATTTGTTCTGATTAATATGATAAAATGATTAACTGTAGTTTTTTCTATTACAATCTAACGTCACAAAGGCAAAGAGGGTGTTTGCCCAGGAACCATCTCCTCCTTAGTATGATATTTAACCAAATTGAGCCCTAAAATGAAAAGGACTGCTACCAAGGAATTTATAATTGGTCTGCACACAACACACACAAAAGGGTTTATAATTCTATTCGATTGATTGTATAATACCTTGCCGTTTCCCAGACATTTCTAGATAGTCAATTGCTTGTGTTGTTTTGATATGGGTAGAAATTAATAGCCACTGGAAACAACACATTCATGAATATGAAAAACAATTTTAGAGACATTCCTCAGCCCCAGATGAAATGATACTTAGCAGCTCTGTATAGCTAAAAATAGATTTAAAAGTAGCCCAATTTCTCCCATGCCTGGAGACCACAGATGGGGAGTCTATATGTACTCTGGTGAATGCAAATTAACCCAAGCTATTTCAATAGTTGAAGTGGACTGGAGACCTTTGCTAGCTCTGTTACACTACAGATGAGCACTTTAGAGTATTCCCATTCCTCTATATCAAAACGGACAAAGCTCAGAGACTGTAAAAACAGTCTGATATCATAGTGGCACTGCCAATAACTTAATTTTGGATTTTATTTGTCTTTTTCTTATTATATACTTGATGCATTTTGTGAGCAGGCCCCAGGAAACCCCAAGTCCAATAAAATAAGAAAGCTCACATACAGTAGTGACTTCATTTTTTTTTTAAAAAGTGTAACCAATTCAGAGACAGGATATGGTCACTGATTTCTATTCTCTAATCTTAATTAGTTTTGCTTAGTTTTTATTTAGTGTTTCTTTTTAAAATTAACACATTATCATTTGTATGCATTAATTTGTTTATTTTTAGCTGCCTAAATTTGGAGATTTTTATCGTGGACCTGGCTATTGACAATATTAAAGGTCAAATTATAATATATATGTGTTTAATGCAAAATAAGACATTTAGAAAATGATTCACACCAAACCTTACACTTCACTTAGCTACTACACATCAATCATCATAAGCATGATTCTGCTAAATTTTTACTCTATTTGGGTACAAACTTTGAAGGAAATTTTAAAAATTATAAATGTAGTAAGAAAGTGTGAAGTATACTTTTCAAGATGTAACAATAATTTATACAAAACTAAGGGATAATTTGATGTTTAACATAGTTTCTGTAGATTTAACAAAAGAATCCAGATCCCACAATCGGAAACTATTGCTTTTTTAGAAACTCTAATTTTTTACACTGCGTTTCACAATTAGTATTCGTGATTTTTATGAAAGTTTTAAGTTAGCATCTCAACAACTGTGTGCACTCATTAGAAATCTAAACATATTAGAACCAACTGATTCCTTCACAGAGTTATAGTCTTTTCATTTCATGTGTATTAATAGCCTCCGTGATTTCTTAAAAATTGAATTTCTTTCTTTCACCTTCCTCTAATTTGGATAGAATTTGAAAATAAGCCCTGGCCTTGCAAGGGCTTTATTTTCCCCCATAATCCCTAAGGCCAATAAACCCTGAGAAACCATAAGAACGGTAAGAATGATAGCCAGCGAGGATAAAAACCACAGGATTCACTGTCATTTGATATTCAGTTGGAAATATAAATGCCAAAAGGAAGTAAGTAAAAGGGGAGTCAGGATCGGTGTTCACATAAAAACTCCACAGTGCCTGGAGCTTGGGGCAGTGCAGTCAATAGTTATGTTGGTAATAACACCCACTCATACCAGTGATGTATTGCTAGTCCCTTTCTCACAATAATTAATTTGATACAGATTCCCAGAGAAACTTGTTCCACATTGATTTTCCATATCACAATTTCATTCTCGCATTTTTCAGGAAAGTATGTAGGTAGTAGGTTATACAATATTATTATCTTGTATTGAATGGAGACAGGTAGGACGTGGAAGGGATAAAAATATACTATTGAAATAAGCAACTTTTCAATGAAGGATATATTTTGTTAAATTTATATTGGAATCTTGGGTACCAAGTTCACCCTAGGGCTCCTTTGCTGGGAATGTGGAGTTTTATTTTATTTTACTTGTTTTGAGTTTGTTTGTTTGTTCTGAGATAGAATCTCTATGTTGTCCAGGCCAGACTTGAACTCCTGGGCTCAAGCCATCCTCCCGCTTCAGTCTCCTGAGTAGCTTCAACAGCGCCACAGTACCAGGCTCCGTATGTGGAGTTTTAGCCCCCCCCAAAAAAATGTTTAAGGGTTTGAATTGTCGTGGGACTTAATTTGCAGTTCCTTAGAACTATCCTTGCTTATAGGAAAAATTAGCTTTTATTGAAATACACACTTGAGAAAATCTCAGAGTAGGCACCCAATTGGCCTGTTTTGATACTGATTTATTTACTCATGGTCAGATTCCAAGAATCCATTTATTTGGCAAAATGTCAAAGAATCAGATGAATCCAAGAGATTATGAGCATTGTGGTAAGCAGCCTTGGAGCAAGAGCAGCCAAATGCCTTATCAGGTACTCACTGCTGCTTAAAGCAAGTATTTCTCCCACACAACATCTACAACTACAGGATAACATTTATTTATTTACTCACCTACTTAACAATTAGATTTCAGTGTCACTGTGTGCTTGGTACTTGGTAGACCCTGGTATTTCAGACATAGAAATCAACATCAGGAGACTGGAGCGGTGGCTTATTGGTTACGATGCTTGCCTGGCATGCGAAAGTACGTGAGTTCAAACCCCAGCACTATGTACACAATGAAGTCTCAGAGCAACAAAAGCCATGTGAAAAGCTAAATAAAAATTGATTCTGTCTCTCTCTCTCTCTCTCTCACTGTCCTCTCTTTAAAAAAAAGAAAAGAAAAGAAATCAACACCAGTCCCTGCCCTCCAGTTGCTTCTAATAAGAGGAGACAGACTAGCTATACTGCAGTGTGAATACTTTGATAGATATTGACACAAAATTCCATCTAGCAAAGTTCATTACTATGTTGCTTTAATCAATGTGTAATTCAATCATTACTATTAAAAATAATGATATTTAATTTATTTGTAATTACAACTATAACATTGAAAATGAACTCTCTTCCAACTGCTTGATAAGTCAGGATGCAATTTCTTATTTTTACATGAATTTCTCTCTCCAGTGGTAGTCATAAATGTAGTTTATCAGGAAATTTTAATGATATTTTTCTAAACAAGTGAGGTTGGAGAAATATCTTCAAGTGATCATTACTTGTGTTAATTGATCCCTAATATGAATACAGTTTAGCAACAATACTTAGTTACAGTGGATTCTTTAGTTTATTATTTCAGTTTAGTCTTCCTTCAGCCTTTCAGCCTTCTTGGTAGGCTCCTTTGCAGCAATTTTGAAAAGATTATTTTTAAAATAATTTTTTTCAAAACCTCATTATTAATATCCATTAACCTTACAAACTCAATGTTATACTTCTGAATAATTAGAAGGGGCAAACATGAACTTTTATCTCTAGATCTCTTTAAAAGTGGAGCAGTCTTAAAACCAAGTCTGGTAGGTTGAGGGGATAGTAGTTTGGTCAAAATATCACCTACTCAAAAATATAAATGACAGTATTTCGTTTGCCATCCCAGAGTTAAGGTTTTGCATATCCGTTTTGAATAACTGCAGTAAAGTTAAGTGATTTGAAATTGAATGCAGTAGGGTAAGCTGGTAAGACAGCTCACAGCTATTGCAGGTCAAGGAAATCAGGGAAGTGGAGTCATCTCCACTTTTCAATCCCTTTCATTGTAGAAGTGCCAGCACTATCGGACTCCAAGTGTGGCTGCATCTTGTTATATGTATAGAAGTTTTAAAATCAATTTGATTTCCACTGGCATGATTCTCTAGTGTACTTAATATGCTGTGGATGGATTTCTGAGAATAGTAAGAAGCAGTTACACTTCTCATGAATATATAGCAGATGAGGCACTCTGATTTATTATTCCATTCTATTTTAGAACATGCGTATGATTTTTTTAAAAATCCAAAAGAAGCAGAGAAATTCTTATAAGCAACAGTACTAGATCTATGTTATAATTCTCTCACTTATTAGATAAATTCAAGTAAGTCTGAGTCTAAGTCTATGTGCCTATGAATTTTGATAAAAACTCTAACCTGCAATTTAGTATAAACATTTACTTTTGTATGATACATTTTGAGTTCTTTCAATATATTACTCAAAATTAATTCCTATATTTCAGATATTGGTTTCTTTTTATCTATGAAAAATTTCTCTTCTTACTAATGATTTTTAAATTTTTATTTAAAACCTGAGGAGATAGAAAAGATAAATGAAAAACTTTCTAGAAAAATATTAAAAAGTATTAATGCACATACCAATTCTAAAACTCATGAGAAATCATGAACAGACTCGAGATTCACCAGTTAAAGATACTTAATATACTGATTCAAGAAGCAAATTTACACAACTCACAATAAATTTTTATCATGAATTATAAAGTTTTTCATAACTCTTGAATTTAATTGCAGTCCCACTGGGATTACTTAATCTTACACTTGTTCTTCCCACCCACCCACTGCCTCTGCTAATGGAGTTAATACGTAGTTAGTCCATTCTATAGAACACTCTCTACAATGATATTGATTTTCTTTTTTCTTCTGTTCTGTGACCTCACTAAAGTGCCAAACATCACAGGAGAAGTAATTTAATATAGAAATTTAGCACTAAGAAATTAGCAGAAGTATATGCCTCATTGATAGAGGAAAAAAATTATTTAACTTTGCCTATTATATAATTGATTTTTTTAATGTCTTGATGCAAAGCATTCTTTAACAACTCTCTAAGCCATATGTTGTGCTATCTTTTGATTATTCTGAAACATAATTGTTATACCAACTGTAGATTAATTTTGACCCCATCCTATTTGTACCTCTAAAATAGCTTGTAAGAGAAAGAGACAATAAAAATGAAAAAAAATCTTAAATTAAATCAAGATTATAAGACCAAGATCAATTATTAAAATTCAGGGTTTATTTGGGAATTAAATGTGTATGATTGGAGTCTGTCAGCAGATGTCCGGCCCTGTGCTAAGTGTTTCTGGGGAACAAGAGGGCAGAACCTTGGTCCAGTAGGAAAGGGCATGGCTGTTCGTTGGGATCAGCACGCAAAGGTGATTTGCAGCTTCCAGTGCAGGATGTCTGAGCTCCGCTGCACAGAACACTGGCGGTAGCGCATGATCCCCATGAAACATGGAAACATTTGGATGCTTGATTGAAAGGATCATTCTTCATCCAAATGTTAGAGTACACATGCATCTCATGGATGGACAAAGGCCAAAACCCAAATAATTTCATTTACTAAAGTTACCTTTGTGAGCAGTTATATAACACGCTTTCTTACTATAAAAGAAAACATTTTTTCCAAATGATTTTCTTCAAATATAGGCAACAGCAGTACTAGGAGGACACAGAGGCACTTTTAGTGACAAGCAACTTGCTCAATGCTGGCCTCTGGCAGCGTCTCTGAGTGCCGGTTGCAGGCCCAAGGGAGAATTTAAAAAGGAGATTGCCAAGACAAGGAGCAGGAAACCAAATGGGGGATGAAAGGAGCAGAGAGAGATTGCATTTCCGTAGAAGAGATGAGTGAAGGCCAAATTTCTTACTCTTCACTAAAATGCATGGTATTTCATATCGATCCTCATATGTACAGTATATCCTAAATACATACAGGCTACAATATTTAATTGATCTTATTTATTGAATTCAGCAATTGGCTTGAGAACAATGAGATTTTTAAAATCAACTTCTCTTGCCACACAACCACAATCAGAACATGTCCTCCCACCTACTCATTTGACTGTAATTAAATGAGTTTGGCCTGGGGATGTAGGTCGGTGGAAGAGCACTTGCATAGCATGTGAGAAGCCCTGGGTTTGATCCCCAGCACCATTAAAAACTAAAATAAAAATAAATAATCAAATGACCTCTAAAAGTACAACCTATTTTTGCTTACATATATGTTAATTAATTTTTTCCCATGTTTTTGGTTATAATTCAGTTTTGTTTTTTTTTTAAAGAGAGAGGGACAGTGAGAGAGACGGAGAAAGATCGAAACAACTTTATTTAGTTTTTCACATGGCCTTAGTTGCTCCAACACTCAGTTGTGTACGTGGTGCTGGGGTTTGAACCCGGGTCCTCGTGCTTGCCAAGCAAGCGCTGAAACCGCTGAGCCACTGCTCCAGCCCTATAATTCAGTTCTTAAATGTCAAATGGGAGCAAAACTTATCTCCTTCTGGAATCTCACAAACTTTCCCAGTAAACTAAAAATACAGAGTTAACCTAACTTCATCAGTGTACAAATGGATCAAAATATGCGTTTTCCTTTGTAGGACTGAGTTGATATTCTAGAGAGAAGGACAGTGAGAGAGAGAGAGACAGAGAGAATCAATTTTTATTGAGTTTTTCACATGGCTTTTGTTGCTCTGACATTTAGTTGTATACGTGGGTGCTGGGGTTTGAACCCGTCTACTTGTGCATGCAGGGCCAGCACCGTAACTGCCAAGCCACCACTCCAGTCCCTGAGTTGATGTTTTAAAACCCTTCATGACACATGAGGATTTGTGATAGCATTAGTTGGGTTTTTTCCCCCTACAAATTAGAAGGAATTAAGTGCAGCAGGTATTTGTGGAAAATGTTTGTACCCCTCCCTAGAGTAGGAATGATAAGGTTACCTGTAGGGCAGGCAGTATCTCCCTGCTCTTAGAAAGCATATTTCTAGCGGAGAAGACCAGACTAACATAGGAGAAACACTAGAATATCTGCTACAAAGGGGCAAAGCATTTTGAACTTCAGCCCAGGAAGGAGGTCAGTGGCATTTGCGGGAGTTGAGAAAGGTTTATAGAAGTGCCGTTGTAGTCAGGGTGCTATAACAATAGCACAGACTTGGGTGGTTTAAGCAATGTTTATTTCTCATAGCTCTAGATCCTGGGAAGTCCAGGATCAAGGCACTAACAGATTCAGAGTGTGGTGAGGGCTCTCTTCCTGATTCAAAGACAGCTGTTTTCCTTGCTATATTCTCTGGGGCCTCTTTTATGAGGGCCTTGATCCCATTCCTGAGGATTCTGTTCTCAAGATCCCTCAATCACCTCCCAAAGGCCAAACCTTGGAGATTAAGATCTCAGCATATCAATATTGTAGAGATACAAAGATTCAGTCCATGACGAATAGGAAATCAATAGCATGTTGATTTTGGATGGACATAGAGGAGAGGGGGAGGGCACCGTAGGCAAGAGAAACAATGTAAGGCAAAACCATCCAGCGGAAGTGGGAAACAAAGGCCTGAATTCAATACAGGGCTTGTGTTGGCAACAGACACGTTGGTTCAGCAGGTGGGACAAAGCTATGGGAGAACCTGAGGACTTTAAGGAAAGAATTTAGAGTGGATTCTTTGATATAAACCGTGGGGAGCCTTTGCAGTTTCTTGAGCAGACGTGTAGTGTGGTGTTGAAGTGGAAGTAGTTGCTCCTGTGCCTTGGAAGGTAGTGACGATGAATTTATTGACTGTTTCCTTTTTCTTTGTTAGTTTCAGTCCCCTCTGCATTTGCGTTTTACTGCTCGTGTCTGCTGCAGCATGGCTCATTCCGATCCTCTTGTATTTCCACTTTCCAATAGCTGAGGGAGAGCAGAAGCAACGGTGGGTGGAGCATTCGCCTAGAACCTAGGATGACAGAAGAGCAGGAACCTTACAGTCCCAGGCCCCCTGCCTGCCCTTGGAGTGTTCACAGTGGAATTTCTCCAATGTGGCACTGTGCTGCCTGTACCCTCTGGGGCAGGAAGTGTTCAAGGAGACCATGCAGAGCCCAGTGAGCTGATCCTGTAAAGGTGTCCTGGTGGAGGGCTCTTGTGCACACATCCCGAAGCAGCTGCTTTTAGTCATATCTGTCCATGGATGCTCTACCACTGAGCATCAGCCCTTGGGGGAAAAATTATTCTTTATTTATTTTTATTTATTTATTTTTTTAATTTTGAGACAAGGTCTAAGTTCCACATACTGGCCTTGAACTTGCAATCCACCTGCCTCAGCCTCTGGAATAGGTGGAGTTATAGGCGTGCACCACAGTGCCTGGAGCACAAGATCCACCTTATGCCCTGATTATTCCTTACACTCCAACTTCAAACCACTCAACAGACTTCTACCGTCTGACTTCAGACATGTTGGAGGCCAAGCCTCCAACATTCCTTCTGCGTGTAACATTCTTTCCTTTATCTCTGCACCACTGAGATCTCCACACTTCCCCTCACACTGTAACTTTTTCTTTTCTTTTCTTTTCTTTTAGGGAGAATTATGAGGGAGAGGAAAGCCAGCATTTTAATTTTTGGATGTCTTCAAACCCATTCATTAATTTTGTAAAAGCAAAATGCATCTAACCTGATGGAATATTTATAAAAATTGGAAGTTCAATGTCAATTAAATCACATTTATTTAATGTAGCATTAGACTGCTTTTTTTTTTTAACCAGATGGTAAACATTAGCAGTAATAGTGAACGAACATCCAGGCTCCCAGAGGTCATTTTTAACCACCATTAACAATCTGGTTTTTGCAGATTAGTAATATACAAAAGGCAACCGTCCAGTAAAAGATGCACACAGGCAGCCGAAGATGCTTCTGTGCTCCTTATTTACCTAACATCTCACCATTTAAAAGCCCTTGTAAGAGAAACATTTAAATTCTCCAAGCTCCCAAAGTTTCAGTAAAAAATATGTTTGAAATAAAATAGAAACTGATTTTTTTTAAACCAGGAATTGAACCAGAGGTGCTTAACCATTGAGCCAAATCCCAATTCCATTTTATTTTTTATTTTGAGACAAGGTCTCTCTAAGTTGCTTAGGGCTTTGCTAAATTGCTGAGGTTGGCTTCTAACTTGCAATCCTCCTGGCTCAGCCTCCCAAACTGCTGGGATTAAAGGCGTGTGCCATCATGCCTAGCACGACACTAACATTAGTAAAATACAGACACTGATTTTAATAAAACCTCCACCAAGCTGATTAAAAGAAAAGCTCACTATTGATGTCATCAGCAGATCTTCCTGTGATTAATATGTTTCCTTTTATTAACAATTTCTTTAGTGGTTTTGTACCCAGGTAAATCTTGACTGATTGTGAAGTGCAAAAGAAATGCGTTTTTGCTTATCATATTTTAATTTTTAAGCTTAATTATCAAATTAAAGTGTAATATAAAATATATTAATGAGTTAAAAACAACTCTCACATGATGAGAACATAGCTTCTAAAACTGGCTTTCCAGAAACAAATGATCGCGTCTATAGCATGTTTTGAGTAGCCTGGAAAGTTGTAGAATGATACAGTCTTGTGGTACTTTGTAGATAAATGCAAAGATATGTAGATGGCTGGTTCTTTTTTTCATTCAGATTCAATATTGTGTATGAGTGTAAAATTTCTACACACTTAAACAGGAAAACGTGCACATAACTTATTCATCTGTATTTCAAAATCCCATTATACTTGCTTTACATGTTAGTGATTTGTTTTCAACCTTAGAGGATAGAATCATTAGGAATTTTATTGAGGTCTACATTTGAACTATTTCACAGGTATTTCCTTTTTTTTTTTTTTTTTAACCAGGGATTGAACCCAGGAGTTCTTAACCACTGAGCCACATCCCCAGTCCTTTTTGTATATTTTTTAAATTTTGAGACAGGGTCTTACTAAGTTACTCAGGTCCTTACAAAGTTGCTGAGGCTGCCTTTGAACTCACGATTCTCCTGAGTCAGCCTCCCAAATCTCTGGAATTATAGGTGTGCACCACTTGCCCAGCATCCTCATTTTTTTCTTACTACGTGGAGAAAAAAGCCAAGGTTTCCAGGTTGAGTGCCCCTGGGCCTATACAGGTCATGTCCAAGATGAACGGGAGTGGGAATGGGAATGGGCTTGTGTGGATGTGAGCAGCGAGTGGAGAAATGCTTGCCATTAAGGAACTTCAGGGTGCCAAGGGTATTATTAGGCTCCACCCTACCTGTGCATAAGCTCTAGAAGATTCGCACACACAAAATCACGGCTATTTATGTACCGATGAGCATGCACAGCATGTGCACACCCCTAACAATCGTCAGGTGAATGCAGAACTGCATTTTCAGTATCACAGTGAGGATTTTCTTGTCAGTCCATGGTACGGAAGTATAAGTTGCAGCTTTGGAGAGAAATTCTGTTTCTCTTTTTATAGAAAATTTTACCTTGGCAGCAGCTCAGCGGTTATGAAACTTGCCTGGCATGTGCAAGGATGCAGCACCACGTACACAGTGAAATGTCAAAATGTTGTAGCAACGAAAGCCACGTGAAAAACTAAATGAAATCGATTCTCTCTCTCACTGTCCCCCACCTCTCTGTCGAGAGAGAGAGAGAGAGAGAGAGAGGGAATCAGTTTTATTTAATTTTTCCTCTGGCCTTTGTTTCCTCAACACTCAGTTCTGTATGTGGTGCTGGGTTTTGAATCCAGGTCCTTGCACATGCCAGGCAAGTGTGGTAACCACCAAGCAACCACACTAACCCTGTCCCCCTCTCTTTATTTTAATTTTAATTTTTTATTCATTAAATATTGAGTTACAATTAAGAGAGAATCATTGTCAAATAATCAAGAAACAAATGTATATTCACAGAGCAAGCCAGGGCTGATGCCATTCCATGGTTTTCCCCCCTTGGATTCCCCATGGTTCCATGTTTGCCCCTATTAAACCTCTGTATTAAATGGAATTTTCATGGAAGTGAATGTTTCCCTCTGAGTTGATTTCCCCATACTCCCTCCCTCTGGTCTCCTTGATATTTTTCCTATTCCCTTCCCCCCACCCTGCCCCCCTCCCCACATCTCCCAGCTTCCTAGGTAAGATTCCCCCTGTTCATGTAAAAATTCATACTGTATCTGGTTGTATTCTAGCTTCCACAAATAAGAGAAAACATTTGGCCCTTGGGTCTCTGAGTTTGGGATATTTCACTTAATATAATTTTTTCCAGCTCCATCCATTTGGCTGCAAATGCCATAATATAGTTTTCCCTAATAGCCAAGTAGTATTCCATTGTATATATGTGCCAACGTTTTTGAATCCACTTGTCTGGTGAGGGGCATCTGGGTTGTTCCACAATCTAGCTGTAGTAAATTGAGCTGCTATAAACATTGATGAAGCCACATCACTATAATATGCTGATTCTAACTCTTTTGGGAAGATACCCAGGAGTGGGATAGCTGGGTCATAAGGCAGTTCCAGCCCTAACTTTTTGAGGAATCTCCACAGTGCTTTCCAGAGTGGCTGAACCAATTTGCAGTCCCACCAGCAATGTGACAGTGTTCCTCTTTTCCCACAGCCCCTCCAGCATCTGTCATTGTTCATATTCTCTTTAAAAAAGAAAAAAGAAAGAAAATTTTGCCTTGGCTATGGAATCTCCCAGTACTCCTGCAAGTGCCTGGAGCCATTACATTTTATTTCTTGATGAAGGAAATGAATAAATAGTACAGAGAGAATTGAAATAACAATTTTTTCCAGTGTTATAATTTAGAATTATGACCTCCTGGGATTTCTTTCAGTAACAACTGAACATACTTAATTGGAGGGTTATTATCGGTCCAACACTGTTAAGCACCAACCATACAGAAAAGACAGAGCCCCTGCCTCCAAGTAGCACAGGGCTTGGTGGGTGAGAAAGAAAAGTAGGCCTATTCCAGATGCCCTACAGACACAGGGGAAGGACCTAGCCCCTCAGGGCTTGGGAGGGGAGTCCGTAAAACCTTTTCAGAGTGCTCCCCACTCACGCTGGGAATTGAACCCAGGGAAACTCTACCACTGAGCTACACCCCCAGATTTTTTTTTTTGAGGCAGAGTCTCACTAAATTGCTCAAGCTAGCCTTGAACTTGCAATCCTCCTGCCTCAGACTCCCACCGAGTAGCTGGGATTACAACCATGTGCCACCATGCCCAGCATCAGAGTGCCTTTATCTGTACTACCATACCTCTTTAGACAAAAGTAGAAATCTTAATTCCATTATGTGGATATTGCAGAAGTCAATTTGAAGTTTGAAAATACAATGATCTCTCCAGCTGAATGACTAGATTTCTTTGGTTTATTTAGATTTTCTGAATTAATTTACTATAGATGAGAACATTTTTTTCCTTTTTTTTTTTAGCTTTCTATCATTCCAGTTAACACAAGAAAAATAAGTAAGAACAACAACCTAACATTTATCCACAATATAGTTGGGGTTTGTTTGTTTATTTTGGTGCTGAGCATTGAACCCAAGACCTTGTGTTTGCTAAGCATGTACTCTACCACTAAGCTACACCCTCAACTCCCACAATATAATTTTTACTGGTCAAAGATGTGTAGTTAAAAGACTTTCAGCAAGCAAGTAAATATTTACAAACTATCAGATAACTAATTTCACATCTCTGTTTTAGGTTACATTTTTATTTTTTTAACAGACCATCAGTTCCCAGGAAATCCCTCCAGGCTTATCAGTGCTCTCTGAAAGACAGCTTAAAACTTTCCCCCACTTCTTTTTCACTGCCCCAAATTTTAGGGACCCAAGACATCTAGGAGGCTTCTTCCTCTGCAGTCTTGAGGGCCTCCCAGTTGAAATCGGGCTACTTCACTCTTCGCTTGAGGGATGGGAGTGACTCTGATCCGATTTCTGCCAGAATCTTAACTTGTCCAGACTGCTTCTTTTGCCCATCCCATCAGTTAGTTTTGTTGTGAAGGATGGAGACGGTGGGGACCTGGAAGAGGGGGTAGCTTCAGGATTCTGCTTTCAGGGTCCTGCTGTGCACAGGTCAGGCAGTTCCGTCCTCATTGTCTATAGTTGCCTTCCACGGTTCAGGGGAATTGTACGCAAACAACCGAAAACCAGTTCTGAGGACTTCTAATTTCAGGTTATATTAAGTAAACTCTTTTGTAGATATTAAAAGAAAATGTAAAGTCTTTCACAAATAGCCTGCACAAAACTAATAATATTTTTCTCCTTTTTTAAAAGGTGAACATACACAAGAAACCAGTTCACCTCATTCACTCAAAAAGGATGTAGAAAATATGGGGAAAGGTAAAGAAAAGTTTTTAATCCTGTAGAACTTTTCTTAGCTTTAAAAGACTATGGAGATAATAAAAGGATATTTTTGTTCTACAACATATTTTAAGCTTGACAAGCAACATATGAATAATATATGGACCATTGGGTGGATATAATTGAGATTAATGCATACATATCAATCAATACATGACACTGTAATACAATACTTTAAAATAATATATTACATTGATTTATATTCATGGATTTCTGCACAAAATCTATCCTATGTCTATGCAACACTTTTTAAACTGGTAAAATATTTTGTCTTATAATAATAAATTGCCATATATAACAGTTCTCTAGAGAGTTATTTATAAAGATTAGTAAAATGATTCTTTTTTTTCCCCCTATTAGAAGAACTTCAGAAGGTTTTATTTGAACAAATAGATTTACGGAGACGACTAGAACAAGAGTTCCAAGTGTTAAAAGGAAACACATCTTTCCCAGTATTCAGTAAGAAATCACTTTTATTTCATTGAATTTGTGATATTTGATGACATTTCTATTATTAGTCTTAAGAACATAATTCTAAGTATTGTGATTAAGTATTTGTCTAAATATTCATAAATTATAATCTCTTATTTATGCTTTCCATTGGCTCACAAATAAAATTCCTTACAGAAGCCTTTTGATATTTATGTATTGATATGTGTGTATACTATCTATTTTTAAATATATATGTAAACATGTAATTAAACATCTAAATATATTCATATATTCAGATTGCATATTTTTAAACAAAATAATTACTGGCATATTTATTATCATCTAAGGTAGGAAAAGCAAAAGAATTTTTATTTTTGAGCAGCTCTGGGTGGGTACCTTGTGCTTGCGTTATGTATAAATACAAAAATTTATAATTTAGCAATTCAGGGCAAACATCTTTTTATTACAGTAGCACCTCCTAATCTTTGGGGGTATGTTCAAATAGCTCCAATGAATGCATGAAACTGCCTTTAGTACCTATATATACTATGATTCTTCCCATGCATATAACTGTGATAAAGTTTAATTTACAAAGGGATTAACAACAACAATAATAAAATAGAAAAATTACAACCATAGAGTATAATGACAGTTACTTCAATTTTATAAAGAGTTTCTGGAATTTTCCATTTAATATTTTTGGACCAGGGTTGATCGTGGGTAACTAAAATGGAGGAAAACAAAAACCTGAGTTAAAAAGGGATTTCCTGGGAACTGATGGTCTGTTAAAAAAAAAATTTTAACCTGAAACAGAGATGTGAAATTAGTTATCTGATAGTTTGTAAATATTTACTTGCTCGCTAAAAGTCTTTTAACTACACATCTTGGACCGGTAAAAATTGTAGTGTGGGAGCTGAGGGTGTAGCTCCGTGGTAGAGTACATGCTTAGCATACACAAGGTCTTGGGTTAATTAAAACTGGATTAACTTTAGACCTTTTGCACCTATTCTCAATCCATAACAAAAGTTAAAATTCCATTCTAAATGTGGGGGCAGGAGACATTGTAGCCTGCAAACTATTGTTCTGCTCCCACAGGCAGAACAATAGAATTTTGGAAAGACATTATAGTAGGTGTCCAGTTTCTAAAATTCACATATGAACAGATGCATCCTAGTAGTATTTTCAAGCTTTCTGGAGTTTCATTTTTCATATTTCCCTCTTCAGAGAAAGTGAGAAAGGAAGCAATGCACAAACATTTTTAATTATGTAAAATCAAAATTTTTTTTTCTGAGATACTTCTTTAGAATATCAACATGACCCTCACTGTTAATCTGGGCAACACAATTTGAGTTGGCAGTTCTTGTGCCAGAGCCACAGGTCAGCCAGTATCTGTAAGATTTTTTAGTAACTGTGATCATTTCAATCATGGGAGTCTGAAGATCTGTGCAGTCTTCAGCACAATTGAAATTCGACCTCAGGAGCGTTTGTGCATGGCTCCAGGTTCTGGCAACATGTCAAACTGAGTTTCACCAACACTGAGTGGGTGCTCAACACGAGGAGGTAACTGCCTGATGGAAGAGAACTCTGACCACAGGAGCAGGAGGGTCTGCCAAGTTTCTGATCTCTCTAGAACTGCAAGGCAGGTTTAGGGCTCCAGGGCTTCAGCATTTTAAATCTAAAGAATATCTCTGTGCTTCAGAGTAAAATCGAGGGTGGGAGAACAGCCATTAACTTTTGGTAGTATATTTTGGAACATCGTTACATGTGTAACGTCAAGAAAAGAAAAATATTAGAAATATCTTTGAAGCCTTAAAAAAAAAGGTACTTGGATAGGATCCAGGATTCTCTATCTTCTAAAGCTATATCTCAGGAAAGACTGTATCTCACAGTTCTTTGCAGCAATGCACAAACAGCAAATGATTCTTCCCATAGCTGGTATTTATTCAATTGTTGAGTTTGCAATTTTTATTTTTTTTATTTTTGAACAACCATACACGTTTTTAACAAAATAATATAAAATGTGTATAGTTTCTGGATACTAGATTTACCCCCCCAAGAGTGACCCCCCCAATTACCCACCTGTATCTCTCCCTTCCCTTACCCACAATATCTCTAAAAAAGTATTAGGCAGGGGCTGGAGCGGTGGCTCAGTGGTTACAAGCTCTTGCCTGGCATGTGCAAGTACACAGGTTCAAACCCCAGCAACCCTCGTACACAACTAAGTGTCAGAGCAACGAAAGCCATGTGAAAAACTCAATAAAAATTGATTCTCTCTGTCTCTCTCTCTCTCTCTCACTGTCCTTCTCTCTAAAAAAAAATTAAAAAAAAAGTATTAGGCTGTATAACATTACACCTTATCTGGATTTAACACATGATAGTGGACCACCTTTCTGAATGGCCAGGGTCTAGTTCCAGCCTCCACAGATGAGTGGAGACATCCGACCCTTGGATCTCTGGGTTAAGCTGATATTACTAAGCATAATTTCTTCCATAGCCATCCATTTACCTTCAAAGGCTGCAATATCATTGTTTCTAATTGCTGTGTAAAACTCCATGGTATATATGTACCACAGTTTTTGGATCCATTCATCCAGTGAGGGACATCTGGGTTGTTTCCATAGTCTAGCAATAGTAAATTGAGCTGCTATGAACATAGATATTGCTGTGTCACTATAAAGTGATGATTCTAAATCCCCTTGAAAAACACACAAGAGTGGAATAGCAGGGTCATATGGTGGGCTCATCCCTAGTTTTTTGAGGATTCTCCACACTGCTTTCCAGAGGGGCTGAACCAGTCTGCAGCTCCACCAACAGTGTGTTAGTGTCCCTATCTCTCCACAGCCCCTCCAGCATCTATTGTTTATTTTCTTCATCTTTGCCATCCTGACTGGCGTGAGGTGATATCTTAATGTGGTTTCATTGCGTTTCTCTGATTCCTAGAGATTTAGAGCACTTTCTCATGTATTCATTGAAAGCCAGCAGAGTGGGCCCAAGTCCCATTGATGTGTCCCTTTAGCTGCCCATGAAGCCCTTGCAGTCATAATCTATCCTATTAATTAAAAACTAATTAATAATCATTTAATGAATTAATTCACAATAATTTATACATTTTCCTTAGTACTACTTTGTCATACAGTATGTACAACATATTTCTGTTAAAAATATTATAATTAGCCAGTTTCAATTCAGATCTATCAATCATTAATCTGAATTAAAATGAAACTTCTGTGATTGCCACGTATATAAAACATTTTATTTAAATAACAACAAAAAAAATTTCCACTTTTTTATCTACAACACACTCCACTGACCAAGGATGCAGCATGTGTGTGCCCAAGATGGAATACTGTGTGGTTGTGACACACCACAAGGAGGCCATCAGTTTGACAGGGATGAAAAGAGCCAATGCGCATTCCATGCCTGCTAACTAAGTGGGAGGTACTGTGAGGCTAGTGGCACATTTAGATTATGTCACATAAAAACTTTGGACTTTGTAAAACTGGGTTGGAAGAAAGCGTAGAGGCAACTCCATGAGAGTTTTGGAAACCTTTCTAGGAGGTGGACAAACACTCACAGTCATGATTTAAAACCCAGGTCATTTAGAGCACTGGGAACCCAGGCTGGGAGCTGCAGCGTGTGACAGCAGGAATCCAGGCTCAAAAATCAACCAGCCCCAAGTTCATGCTCCTTGCTAGTTGCCTAAACTGGCAACTAAAATGGGGCAGATTAGTCCTGTGTGGAAGGATGAGAAAACTAAATGGGACCATCCATGCGAAGTGCCGCACGGACAGCTAGCTCGGGAACAGTGCTCAGGCGACATCAACAGCAAAGACCTGATCGTGAGGCAGGCGAAGAGAAGGGCATCAACACTTAGTTCTAAGGAAGCATTGCTAAAATTGGAACCAAATGTTGGACTTTGAGGGCTTCTTGTGGTTCTGAGGGTTGTTGAGGACCCCAAGAATTAATCCTCGGCATGCAAAGGGGACAGATGAAAATTAGAAGGTGGTGGAGAAGGGGGAGAATGAAACAAGCCTCCATCCCTGACTGGGAGGCACAAGTTGGGAGGATCTAGAGGAACAAGCAGAGCTCTAGTGCTGAGCCTGAGGCTTCCAGAGGTCTCTCCAGGAGCACTCTGCCTGACCCTCGTGGGGAAACGCAGGAAGGAGAAGAGCAGGCAAGGCAGGTGGTTCCTAGGGAGGCTCCAGGTTTTCAGTCTCCGCACTCACTCACTAGATAACCTGAGGCCAGTTCCCTAAGCTCTTTCATGTGGTAAAACAATGCTATATCTATCTACCTCTAGGGTTTGCTTAAGTGAATGAAGAGACGCGTTTGAAGTGCGTCTCATGGAGCTGGGTACACAGTAATTACCAGTGAATGCAAGTAGTACTACTAAACACTTTCTAGAATTTGATGCTTACTTCCTGCCTGGACTTTATCAGAAACCAGCTGGTATTAGAAATGAAAGCATCTAGAGACTTCTTGGGGGTACGAGAGGAGATCGGGAGGCTATTTTAGCAAGATAGGAGAAGTGGACTCTAGGATTGGGGGAAATAGGTGTTTGTGGTGATGGTTGAGGGGGACCTCCACTATTATCAAGGTCACCTTAAGATGACAATGGAATGGCTGGTCAAACATGTTCTGCAGTGACTATCATGTTAGGTGATCCCAAGTGCACCATTTTAAAGTCACCACTGACGACTGGTCTGATCATTTGTGCAAGTGTTGAGTCAAAAAGTTGCTTTCCACATCATCATGTCCACCTTCTCTAGTAAATCTGTCTCCTCTTCCTGTCTGCTCCTCCAGTTATACCTTATGTTAGTATAGCATTCAACCTTTGACTGTAGTTTTCAAGTTCATTTTGATTTCTTCCCACCAGTCATCAGTATGACCTCAGAGCCTGGCTCTAAACCTGGGACCAGTTTCAGGTGGCAGTTACTGGTGGCAGTAGATGGGTGGCTTGTGTCCTCACCTCCCTGCTCCACTCCAGCCTTACTGCCCGTTGTGGTTATCCCAGTTCTTTCTCAAACTCTAACTTGGGCACCACATCTTCCACTAAAGAAGCCATAATGGTTCCCCGGGGCTTGTTACGATGTATCTCCATTAACTCCTGACTTACACTCAAAACCCTCCCCAGCTGGCCCACTGTGCCTCTCCAGCCTTCTTTCCATTTCTCCCCACTCCCAGCTGCAGGTAGCAGGCAGACCACCCTTTCCACCTCTGCACCTGTGTTTCTTAGGTTGAGAATGACGCCCTGGCTCAGGTCCTCCTCCTCATCTGGGACACAGTTCAAGTTTCACCACCTCTAGGAAGACTTCCCACTTCTTGGAGTGGGCACCCTTTTCTAAATTAGTCCTCCTATGTTTATTTCTGGTTCCACTTTGTTCAGCATTGACTTCTCCGTCTTGCTCACACCACTCCCCTCACCCGGCTGCATTACAGAGAGGTTCAGGACAAGGCCACTCACAACGTTCCCGGGTTGCTGCCTCCAGCACCTGGCATATTGTGGCTACGTAACAGACTCTCAGGAAATGGTTGATACAGATGTTGAGATCGCGTTCAAAGAGATTAAAATTGACAGTGAAAGATGATAGTGATCAGTGAAGACTGTTGAACAAAGGAGCTGAGTCAGGGCTGAGAGTTGGGTCCTGGGTTCTGCAAATCTGGGGACAAACTCATGGCACCTGAGGGAACTGGGGGAAGAGGCCAGCTGGTTACTACAGGGAAGGGACTCATAAAGAGGACTTCAGGAAAAGCATGAGTAGATGAAATCCTTTTAGATTAATTAATTTAGATGATTTCATTTTAGGTGAAATCATTGTAGATTCTCATACAGAATTGCTCTTCTGGATTACTGATTACTTTTTATTAAAAACAAACTCCATCTCATCTACTGAGTCTGGTTGTCCACATCATCCCCCTGTGGCTGTGACTGTGGGTTCATTTATGTTCAGTGGTTTCCCTCCTTCCTTCCTCTCTCTTTTTGTGGCATCCTCTGGAGTACCTGGGGAAGTTTCCAAAATACCATACAGACTGAAAATCTCCACGTTGCTCGAGAACAGTGCTAGGAAAATGAAGATGATGCACTGAACAGGAACCAAAGCCTGTTGCTCCGCGAGGAAGGGGTCCTGAGTAAACCATGTGTGCCGCACAGGCTTTCTTCCTACTTGTGGCCCAGGAACGTAGGCTGGACACTTCTCCTGCTGTTCGGGGACCTTTGTCTTTCAGCTGTCCTGTGTGCAGTGCGCAGCCCCTGCCACCGTGTTGGCCAGCACCCTGCACTGAAGCATTCCTCTCCACTCCCTTCTTTTATTTTATTGCTTTCCGAAAATAGTTGAGTTTTAAGTGATTCTCGTTAGAGAAGTAAGCTTAATGGTTTTTGTCTCCAATTACATCTTCATCAACCTTCAGAATATAGCAAAGTTTTTGATATTTTTGTTTCTTTGCCAATTGGTGATCTTGATATCTCAAAGGTTATACTCATGCTTGTCTTAGAAAATTTTAAGTATATAGAAATGCAAAGGGAAGAAAACAAAAATTCACCCATGATCTTGCAAATGTTATTAACATTTTGGAATTTCATTCTTTTTAGTAAATATTAAATTCTTTTTTTTAACAGTGAAATTTTATACAATGATTTTTTTTATCCTCCTTTTTTCCCTTCTTTCTCCTCCCCCCTCTCAGTACTGAGGACTGAATTGAGACATGCTCTACCACTAAGTTAGCCCCTCCTCAAGCCCTTCTTTTTTTTTTTAAGAGAGAGAGAGGGACAGTGAGAGAAAGAGAGAGAGAGAGAGAGATAATTAATTTTATTTAGTTTTTCTTGTGGCCTTCGTTGCTCCAAAACTTCATTGTGTATGTGGTGCTGGGGTTTGAACTTGTGTCCTCATACATGCCAGGCAAGTACCATAACTGCTGAGCTACCACCTCCAACCCCTCCCCAAGCCCTTTTTATTTCTTTATTTTGAGATAAGGTCTCACTAATTTGCCCAGGCTGGACTTAAATTTTCGATCCATCTGCCCCAGGCTCCTGAGTTGCTGGGATTAAAGGTATGCTCCCATCTATAGCTAATACTCCTAATTTTTTTTCACTTAAAATGTGTCTCTTGAGACTGGGACTGTAGTTCAGTGGTTGAGCACTTGCCTAGCATGCATGATTCCCTGAAAACCAGAAACACACGCACGCGCACGCACACACACAGCGGCATTTGTAGACTGGTGTGTGTGTGTGTGTGTGTGTTGTCTTGGGGATTGAACCCAAGGCCTCACACATGCTAGGCAAGTGCTCTACCGCTGAGCTACTAAGAATGTCCCTATGAATGTCCTCTTGTGTGGGACATTATGGTTTGACCAGGTTTCAGATGAGGGACATCATTATACATATCCATTCTTATTTCCTTGGGAAAATCTCATGAAAGAATTGTTCTACTAAAGGGTGTGATCTTTTTAAAACCCTTACGATCTGATTTCAAGTTTCTTCCCAGAAAGGGTGCATCAGTCCGTACTCTCACCCCTGGGACCACACAGATCATGTTTTCTTTTAGTTTCGCTCCCTTAGATGGAAAAGATGGTGCTCCATATCATTTCCTTTCTTTTACTATTCGTGTAGTGGACACTTTTCATTTGTCCGTCATTCATTTGTATGTTTTGCAAGTCCCCATTTTATATTCTCTACCCATATTTCTTTGGATATGTCCATTTTTTGTTGATTTGTAGGAACTCTTTACATAACTCAAATGTCAATGTTTTTGACATGCACACATATTCTTTGCTTTGTATCAATACCTTTGGATGGTGTTTTGTGTTTGTGAAGTTTAATTTGTAACTTATTTATTTTTGAGAGTGATGGTGGAGAGAAAAAGAAAGTTACTTTTTTACTTTTTCATCTGTTTTTTTTTTGTTGTTGTTGTTGTTGTTTTTCCTCCACTTAGCTGTGTACATGGTGCTGAGGATTGAACCCAGGTCCTTGCACATGACAGGCAAACACTCTACTGCTGAGCCACTGCTCCAGCCCTGTAATTTATTTTTATGTCAGAGTTTTCAAGTTCTGTCTGATGAAATCAATCCATCTTTTCCTCTCCCACTTTTTGCTTTGATTCTCTTCCCCACTGCAATCTTACAAAAATATTCACCAGTCATTTTTTAAGTACTTGAATGCCTTTGCTTTCCTTTTCATTGTAAGGGATTGCATTATGTACTATAATAGATCAATGAGCTTGAATGAAGTAAAGAGTAGTTTTCATCATTCCACTCTGAATTACCCTTAGCTACTTCCTCCCCTGCTCCACCCCTCCATTCCCCTCACCACCCTCCCTCAATCGGAATTTGTGGGAATCCCAGGGAATTGCTCCAGCCCAGGTCAGGCTTCAGTTTGTCCTTCATTCCTAGTCCATCTTGGTTTACTGCTGTGGTCAGAGGCACCTTGGATCCCTAGAGAGACAGAGGAGCCCTCCGAGGCTCCCGGGAAAGCTGTCTCCTTGGCAGAAGTGAAGTCTGCTTCTCCTCTGGACTTGTCTGTGTCTGGAAACGCTGGTTTCCTAGCATGGGCCAGGGCATGGGAACATGGTGTTGGCACCAGGGCAGTGTGTGAAGGACTGGCTCCCCTATTGCCCTGTCCCAGCCTGTGGGCTTTGACCCTCTCCAGAACACCGTCGTGTGACAAGATGGGTGCCAGCTCCTCATAGCACCTCATCCTCATTTTTATCAATGTAAATTCAAATCCCCCACTCCTCCTTTCTCCTCGTAGCAAAGACAGGGTGGCTTCTTGGAGCCCAACCATGTCGGTTTACCTCATCATCAAATCTTATCACACTGGAGCAGGAGAGGACCTCAGGAGCACAGCCTTGTTTCTTCAGACAAAGGTGTGAGGCTGCAAGTGGGGCACTTCCCGTGGATGGCAGAATGCAGAATGGAGACTGCTGGTGGAGGTGTCAGGGCTTCGAGCCGAGCCCTGCGGCCAGCTTGGGGAAATGTTAACAGTGTCTACTGCTTACCTTCTGCCTTCAACATTCACCGTCTAGCTGGCGGACAAATGCATAACGACTGACAGTGTGCGTCGTGGACGTATTTATACAGGCATTGACTGGGTATTGGAGGAGTACAAAAAAAAGATGACCGATTCCGGCAAGAAGGGCAGGAGAATTAGAGGACTTTGTGGGGGCTGACATTTGAACGGGGCTTTAATTAAAAGCCTGGTATTTTCTGTGAAGGCAGAGCGCAGCTGGAGCAAAAATGTAGAGACTGGAAGTTCGATGCGTGCTTGAGGCGTGGAGGGTGGTTTGATAGGTGGAAGGGTGCAGGGCATTTCCTCCTCACCTTCTGCAGCATTCAACTGAGCCATTCACAATCTCCCTCTCCTTCCTTTACCGTTCTCCACCTCTCTGTGCAAGCACCGCGTCCTTCAAGACTCCCCAAGAGAATGAGAGCCCCCCCCCACAGGCCTCCCTCTGCACCGCATGCTTCCCTCTCTGCAGTGCCTTTAAGATCAATTCAGAGGAGAAAATAGTCTCTGAAAAAAATAAATTATAATACATGCTTGGGATTAGAGAAGAATTGAAATAGTATATGAAGGTAAAAGTCAAAAAATAAAAATAAAACAACAAAGTCTTTTAATCTATCAGTATCCAGAGTCTCATGAGTGCCAATGATTTAGTTATTATCTTGAAAGCATTAGGGACTGGATTGATGGTTCAATGGTTATGGCATTTGCCTGGTATGTGTGAAGACATGTGTTCAAACCCCAGCACCAAAATGAAGTGTCAGAACAAGGGAAGCCACATGAAAAACTAAATAAAGTTGATTCTCTCTCTCTCTCTCTCACTGTCCCTCTCTCTTTCTCAGAAAGACAAGAAAGGAATAGCCATCAGAGGTTTTTTTTTTAATATTAGGAAGTGAACCAGGGATGCTTAACCACTGAGCAACATCCCCAGCCCTTTTTAATTATTATTTTTTATGTTGAGACAGAGTCTCATTAAGTTGCTTAGGGTCTCGCTAAGTTGCTGAGGCTGACTTTGAACTTGTGATCCTCCTGTCTCAGCCACCTGAGCTACTAGGAATACAGGTGTGTGCCACTGCTCCCAGTGCCACAGAGATGTTTAGCAGAATGAAAGGGATTTGGAGAGTGAGGGACTGGAAGCCAAAGGTCAGTTGGAAAACTATTCTGGGAAGAAGTGCCTGCTGGGAGGTAACAGTGATAAAGAGGGAAGGACACATAGGATCCACACATCAGGTGGCTGTAGAGGTGAAAGGAAGAGGAGAGGAAAGTTGAGGATGAGGTTTCTGGTTTCTCCAAGCTGCTGCTCTGTCAACCACAGATGCAAAAATCATTTATAATACTTAACCATGAAATCATGTTACCTTCTCCTTTAAAGCAGAAAGAGTCAGGGCTGGAGCGGTGACTCAGCGGTTTCCGCGCTTGCCTGGCAAGCACGAGGACCCGGGTTCAAACCCCAGCACCACGTACACAACTGAGTGTTGGAGCAACTAAGGCCATGTGAAAAACTAAATAAAGTTGTTTCTCTCTTTCTCAGTCTCTCTCACTGTCCCTCTCTCTTAAAAAAAAAAAAAAAAGCAGAAAGAGCCAAGTACACTTCAGAAATGATCACGAGGAGAAGATGTGATGCTATGCTATGCACTTGGAAGTCATTTCGTAAATGGAACGAAAATGGTGGATATGTAGAATTATAGCACTCGAGATTGAGGCAGTCTACAGAATGGCATCAGGCCCCAGGGGGACATACCAGGGCTCACAGGGGGTGAGAGCATTGTGGGTTGGGAGAGTCAGGCCGGAATGCAAGTGAGATGAGCTGCTGCAAAGCCAGGCTAGCGCGTGTTTCCCAGACCCATGTCCTGGTCGCTCAGGAGGCATCAGCTGCAGGACAGTCCATCACTCACCAACTCGGGACTTCTGGAGACTGTGAAGTTCTCAGTGCTGTTGCTTGCACAAGCGTGCAAAGGGTAGAGAGCATGAATGCAGCGGACATTTCTGTATTATTCTATGCAAAGAATTAGACTCGATGGGGTTTGAGATACTGTGAAATATAAGATATAAAAACTCTCAGAATTTACCATCTATTCTAATTAAATCAGAGTGCTAAAAACATTTCTTTAAACAGTTGTAATATTTACTTTAAAAGATTGATGGGGGACTCACAGAGGGGGGACTGTCTAAGGACCTATCAGAAATACTTTTATTAAATAGTAGTCCCCCCCAAATCTAATGGGGATTGTCTCCTCCTGCAGGTACCAAAATCTGTGGATGCTCAAATCTCTCATATAAAATGGCATAGTATTTGTATATAACTTCTGCACATCTTGCTATATAATTTAAATCATCTTGGGATTATTTATAATCCCTAATACAATGCACATGCTATGTAAATAATAGTTAAACATATTGTGTAAGGAATAATGGCAAGGGGGAAATCTGCACACGTTCAGTACAGAGGTGACTTTTAAAAATATTTATTTTTGATTCTAGGTTGGTTGACTCGTGAATGCAGGCCCCTCAGACATGGAGGGCCAACTGTATACTAAAAGTAGATTCTGCACTTTAACTAATTTCCTTCTCTATTTCTCTTTCCTGTCTACCAGATAATTTTCAGGATCAGATGAAGAGGGAACTAGCCTACCGCGAAGAAATGGTACAACAGTTACAAATCGTAAGATGAATTTCTGCTTAAACATAGATCCAACCTAAGTGGTTTGTTTTCAAACCACCTAATATGTTTGCAACTGTTCATGTTTTTGTTTTCCAGGGAATCCTTGGGTCCACTACCTCTCAGCTGGCTTAGATGCTAATTACCAAAAGATTTACTTAGGCACAGGGTAAACAGATGTGTCAGTATGTTTTCTCTAACTGTAACTACCTACCATGTGTTAATAGACAGATGCATAAATTCTCTGTGGGAAAACCAGAGGTACCTGCGTTTTATTTCCACTAAACAAACTTTCAAATCCACTGCTGGGTTTGGAACAGCAAAGGGCCACTGCCTTCTGCCCACCCCTGCTTTCCTGACACACACCTGAGCCAGGCCCTCCATGGTCAATAGAGCTCAGTATACACAATTGACCAATTATATTCCCTTGAAGGATAATGAAAAGAAACATTATTTTCAAATAAAGTATGTTACTCTATCCTAATCATTCCTAAAAGTAATCTATTTATACAAGGAAAAAAAAACCCAGAAGATTGTCTGATAAATGTAGTGGCTTTGTTTGGGATTTTCGTTTGTTTTCTGAATTCCTTGCCCTTTGTCCCCACACAGACACATCTGGTATTATTCATGGTGCTCTCAAAGGGGTCTCCCAAGCATCCTCATTTTCATAAATACAATAGGAAAAGTAATTTCTGCTCAATGTTTGCAAGATATTTTTAATCACCTGGATAAGGACATATGCTGATCCTTAGTGGTGTTGCCAACATGATAGTATATCTTGGATTTCTTGATGATTTTGAGCTGCTCTTTGATACAGTTAGACCTTTAAGCATGGTTCTGTGCACTTCTTGTCTAGAGAGCCAGGTGTTTAGACTCTGTTGTGATCGTGTTTCCTTTCTGCATCAGAGAAGTTGTGCCTGTGTTGGTGAAGGTTCCTGGTTGTGATGCTTAAAGCAGCCTTGAATTTCGTCATGTTTTTCCCCGCATTCTGGGGGCTCTGTTAACAAGGGGCTGCTTGTCATTCTTAAAACTCCCCTTGCGGTTTCCCTGACTTCAGTTGCTTGGTCACAGGACTTGGTTTTGAAAACCTCTATGCCAGATACCCCTCAACCTGGATCTTTAGCTTGCTTTGGTTTTCTTTGTGTGTCCGTTTTGGTTGCACCTAAATTCACTGGGGAGAGGAGAATTTTTTTAATCACCTGGCAATAAATCCCTCGTAGAGGGTAAAAAAAAATGTACCTACTATTCTCAGTATTTTATTTCTGGGTAATAAGAGCTATAATTACTTACTGTGGATATACTGTTTGTTTTCTTTGTCCAAAGGAAGAATTTGAATATAAACAGAGGTATACACAATTTTTAGATCTTACTTATTTTACAAAGGGCTTCGGTTTTAGATTCCTAAAACAAAAATTGTTGTACATGAGACCAAAAAAAAAAAATGTGATTTCAGGGTGGTAGTGAATATAGCATAATTGGTGTTAGGAAAGGAAACTAAGTATTTATTTCAGTTTCCCCTTTCAAGGCCAGTTATGTAAACTTAATGTCTTTATTTTTTTTGACATTTGATATCTTTAGCAAATAAGCAAGTGGTATGGATAGAAGAAATGTCTCATGGCTTTTGAGATAACTGGTACCCGGAAAATACAAGTTGATATTACTGAACATTTTTATTAGACTGTATTGCAGAATATTTTATCATCATGTATTCATTGATCTAGACAAGTCTTATTCATCCACAGTCCTCTGGTTCATAAAATATTCCTGATAGCAAGTTAAATAGTTTGGCAGAAGCTTGAATTTTCTCCCCAACCCTACTGGTGCAATGTAATTCCTGAAATTCACAAAGCTACATTTATACTATGAACAAGAAAAATTGGTGAAATAGACACGATTTGTACCCCCTGCTTTTGTGTCCCCTGATATAAGGTGCCCAGGGACATCACACCATCTTCAGCACCTAGCAGGGTCTAGCATCAAATACAAGTAAGCAGCTGCCCAGTAAGTCACCACGCATTCTGGTCCACCAGCAGTCTCCTTAGCCCTTAATTTTTTTTTTTTAAGTTGTTCTGGGGGTTGAACCCGGAGGCACTTGACCACTGAGCCACATCCCCAGACTTTTTTTTTTTTTTTTGAGACAGGATTTTGCTAAATTGCATAGGGTCTCACTAATTTGCTGAGGGTGGCTTTGAACTCATAATCCTCCTCTCTCAGCCTCTCGAGCTGCTGGGATTACAGGCCTTAATTCTTTTTTTGAGAGAATCCATTTTATTTAGTTTTTCACGTGGTTTTTGTTGCTCCAACACTTCATCGTGTAGGAGATTCTGGGGTTCAAACTTGTATCCTCGAGCACGCCAGGCAGGGACTGTAACCACTGAGCCACCACTCCAGCCCCCCAGGCCTTAATTCTGAATTTCCCTGGCTTGGTCCTGATTTCCTCGAATGTTCTTTTACGTGCTAGGCGATGACAGCAATATCTAGTAAAGAAGGCATACCAGTTAGGGGGAGCTGATGGATTAGTATTGCACTCTCTGCAGCCAGCAGACGTGAGTGCTAAGGTCCGAGCGCTTGGCTCAAGACCCATGTTGTTCACTGTCAGTTCTCTTACAGAAGCGAACTGTGGGAAGATTTGACCTGATAGGGATATTATAACGTGCAAGTGAGTAATAAAGATGAAGTGCACGTGCTGTGCCCGCAATAGTTGAACTAGTTAAGCCTTCTGGCTGGAGAGATTTTTATGCAGAAAGGATCTGTTACACTATCTGCTTTAGAACTGATACAACAGTGTTATTTGAACAGTGATTTATCTTGTTCCTTATTCAGCTTTATGTATTTCCTAACGTACCTGGGAGCAAGAGTCTTTAGAAAATCCTATCTAAAGATTATTAAGGAGTTGCAAAGTATCACAGTTGTTGGCCTCCTCAGTATTTTAGTTGAATGATCTCATCCATCAGTGAATATGTCTACATACTTTGCTTCCTGAGAATAGAAAAATCCACTCAAAATTATTTTATATTTGAAGTTTACAGAACACATATTACAGAATAGGAATTTTTTCTTTAGACAAAGTAAAAACCTACCCTATCTTGCAGCCATGGAGAAATCAAATATATTAAAACCATCATATTTTGTAATGACTCCATAGACCCACAGTGCATTTATCCTGTGGTTTTACATGGTATTCATATTCTAAAGACTTGCATGGAAAACACCTTGGGTATCATTTCCATAAACAAAATTTGTGAATTTCTTTGGATCCTACATTTTCAGATTCTCTGCTGACTGTAATTTCTGTACCAGAGCATCTTTTTCTAGTTTGTTAAACTCCAAGTTGTGGTGACTATAGAGTCAGATGATCCACTCTCCTTGTGCATTTATAAATAAATATGGGTGTCTCTCAATGCCAGACTTGAAGCACATATACAATTAGTTCATTTAACGTTTATTCAGGGACACAGACAAACTCTTTAAGAAATAGCTTAAAATTTGAGTTTTAGAGTACTTACTATAGTTTTTGTGAAAATCCCTCATCTCTGCTCTGGGTTTTCAAATGCTTAAAGCATTTTGTTTATTAAGCAGGACTTATTTACAAAACAAAGAATTTCTCTCATTATGAACTAAATACAAATTTCTTAAATTTAAGGAGTTCATGAAAATGTAAATGTTTAGTAATAAAGGGTAAAGGATTCCTTATTCACAAATGAATTGTGATTCTAGGGGAAATTTGTTCAATTTTAAAAAATCATCCCTTTGGATTATAAAGAAGCTGAAGATATTTCATTCGGTGAATAATCTTTTGATTAGTTTTTCCAAGAACTAGATTATAATGATTTAGAGCATGAGCTGAGACTATTGGGGTGCCCTGATAATTTTTTTTTCTCATTGCTAATTTGATAATAATTTTAAAGCAATGCATCTGTGTATAAGATATAACTGCAGTTGTGTTGAAGATATGCTTTTTATTTTCTTTCTTTTTATTTATATTTTATTTATTTATTTATTTTTTTGTCCTCGTTTTTGAAGGACAGCACAGAGCACCTGATGAAGGGCTAAACCCAGACTCACGTCCTTTGAACTTGCAGCAAGGCTCAGAGACAGGCACATGCTCCAGTCTTGAAGTGCCCTCTGCTGTTTTTCCAGAATGCTGCAGTCACATGCAGCTAGAGGGAACCAGTCTCAAAGTTCTTCATTAAAAGCTTCAATTAAAATAATGTTCAATCAATAGATTTAGTACTAATGTTTCATTCACTGTGGACTTGTAAAAAAGCCGTTTGCCACCTCCCAGTGGTGAATGCGCAATGCTTCTTTGCAGGGAAAGGAGCAGTAGGTCTTTCTCATTGCTGGCGAGCACTGTTTTGGGGCAAGGATTCAGTTCCTTGGTGGTATGGTCTTTTCTTGGAGGTTCTCCAGTATTCATCAGGATGGGAACTTACCCAGATTCCTACAGTCTCAACCCAGAGAGTTTGTAAAAATATGCTTTACGTATTTTGAAATAAGTAAGTTTTGCACTGTACTTTTAGAAAAGGATTCCTGGGCCTCTAGAGGATTTTGCATTTGTGGCTGAGTATGTGTCTAAAGGAGGTCCCTGCACGTCAGAGCACTTGATGCAAATCTGAACTTCTGTGGAAGTTTCTTTAAGAATCTCTCGCAGCAGACATATTTTCACTACTCTGTGTCTTTTTCCAATTAATATTTTTTTTAAAGAGAGAGGGACAGTGAGAGAGTGAGCGAGAGAAAGAGAGAATCAGTTTTATTCAGTTTTTCATGTGGCTTTTGTTGCTCCAACACTTCATTGTGTACATTGTGCTGGTGTTCAAACATGCCAGGCAAACACCGTAACAGCTGAGCCACCACTCCAGCCCTATCTTAACAACACACTCAGTTTTCCTTAGTTCTATAGCCTTCTCATCTTCCTTGTTCTAAGATATTGACTCACCTGAGTATCTGAGCTCAAGCTAACTCTCTCTAGGCAAACTAGGAAGCTGAAGGACTCCAATCCTTTTTTTGCACTGCTAACTGCTAGTGATCAAATCCAGGACCTATGGCATGCTAGGCAAACTCTCTACCGCTCAGCTACACCCCTTAACCAACTCCAATTCTTTTGATCAATTAGAGTCAACTGGGTAAGTTAAAAGTCATATAACATTTCAATTAATTAATTTTTTTTTGTCCATGCCAATCTTGGTGATTTCCAAGCTGGTCAAAATGAAAAGAAACCTTTTGTAAGTCCTATTGTAGGAAATTTCCATGGAATAATAGCTTAAATGGAGCCTCTAGAATTCTGAGCTCCTGAAAGTTGGGGAGAGTTTGCTGATGTGACTATAAATTGAGTATTACAATTTATGGAACCTGAAACATCATCAAGTCTAAGAGACACCAAGAAATGGTGAGGAGACGCTATTTCTTGGTGAATTACAAGAAAAACGTTGCCAACTATAATAATAATAATCTGATTTAAGAGATGTTAAAATGTGAGGGAGAAAAAGTGTGTCTTGGATTCAATGGAATAATCTAGTTTTCATGAACAGGTGGGCCATGTGCTAATATAGAATTTTCTTTATCATTTTTGCTTTTTTCATTTTTGTTGTTTGATTTTTATTTCATGTTATTTTGAGGAAATAAATTAAAAAATTAGTGTTTGGAGATAATTCTCACAGAAGTTTAAATTCTCATTCTGGGGCTTAGAGGGAGGATATTTGGAAATGCCCTTTTTTCTTTTGTTTCTCAGCTTCCTACCTTACTGAAATGCTACATTGCCATTTCTGGAGAAGAAAAAAAAAGAGGAAAGAAGAAGGCATTTTGACTTAGGTCTGAGAGTGGCGACCTGGTACTTTTCTTTGGGTTAGAATGAGTAGTTAACTCACTGGGATAGTGGCCCATAGTGATATTGACTTATTTCTCGTAGTGCTGGGCACAGAATAGACACAATCTGTGGCCTCCAAACCTGATGTTGAGGACTCTTTCTAAACGTGACAGTGGCATAATCCAGGTGCAGTGGTGCACACTTGTGATCCCAGTGACTCAGAAGACTGAGGCAGGAAGACACAAGTTCAAGGACAGCCTCAGCAACTTAGGGAGACACTGCTCAAAATAAAACTAACGAGGGCTTGGAATCTAACTCAGAGGTAGAGCGCTTGCCTAGCCTGTATGAAGCCCTAGGTTTAATCTTCAGTATCCTCCAAAAAATTATTGATGATCCATTGTTTAAATCATTTAGTATGTTATCCTAAAAAATAGAATTCCATTTAAGACTGTTATATTATGCATCTACCAAGAGTTGATTCATGAACTTTGTCTTGTTGCAGCTTGCACCATAATGGAAAAGTAAAATTCAAGGGTATCTCTGTTAACAGCAAGTGTAACATAACCTCCATTGGCAAGAAGAGGTAACAAGAGTAGGCCCCTGTGTCACTCTCCTTGCCATAGTTAGCTAGCTGATCCCAGCCCACATCCTAAACTACGGGATTAGAACACTGAACTTTTATATTACTATGTTAGTTCATTAATTTCCATGCTGATGTCTATGTCCTTTATCAGATATGTGCCCATCTGCTATGCGTAGGTTGTAATTGTGTAACAAAATAGTGAATGACTATCTTAATTTTCTCCTTTTCTCTCCATTAAAAAGATTATTTGATTCAACTGACATGTTGTTATGGTAAAATGGTCCAGCTCATCTTAGTCACTAACATCATCATAAATTCATAGCTCCTTTCCATTAATAAAGTTTGTATTATGAACTGTAGAGCAAGAGAGTAAAACATACTATATGCTAGGAATGTGAAGCTGTACACAATGGAATTCAAAACCATTGCTTAAGAATGAAAATAATTTAGTTCCCTTCTTCTATGTAACAGCCATATTTCCTGTGTCATCCTAAAAGGCTGAATATTTATTTCTTTAAATGAAAAATTGAGTAATATCTTTAGAGTCCTGAGTTTAGCCTTGTAATGATGCAAGTAGGTAAGACAATGAAAAAGGACATTAAATCGGGTGAGTGGAGAGATAAATCTAAATAATACATGTAGTCCAACTTCAGCCATTTGAATTTTTTAATGCAAAGTAGCATATAAAAGTATGTCATTTACAACTGTCATTTACAACCTCAGTAGTCAAAAGTACTTTTTGAGTTTAGCCAGGTAGAATTCTCCAGAGTCATATTTGCCATTCAGTACAGTTATGTCAGGTTCTTCTTACCAGTTTTTGGAAATTTACCCAGATTAACAGTTTGTGTTTAGTTAGTCTTACTTGTGATTTACAATTATATTTTATAAAGAAGTCACTCTAATAAACTGAAAGATTACATTGGACTAATTTGTAATGACATTCTTATTTTATAACTTTGTACATATAGTATCATAACGCACCTTTCATATCTAAAAGAAAAACTAATAATGCCACAGTATTAAATGCAAAATTTTAAAAACTTTTTAAAAATGAAATACTATCTGTTGACCTCAGGGACTAACTGGAGCAACAATCCAGTGTGATCACCCGTTCTATCCTTGATGTGTTTTTTAAAAGGGCTTAGGAATGTTGTACTCTGGAAGCTTGCACTGCTGAGCAGATGCTGACCTCTTCTCAGGGAGGATGCATGGGCATTCAAATTGTTAGGCACGGTGGTGAAGGGTGTCCACTACACACCTGCCTCTAAATTAGCTCACCTGGGTGGTTTTGCTTTTGTCTTGCAGATCCCCTATGCAGCAAGCTTGATCAGGAAAGAAAAGCTTGGTGCCCATCTCAGCAAAAGCTAAAAGGTGAGCTCGCCAGAGGAAAGATATTTTCTTAACAGTCCATGTTGCGATTGCTGGCTATACTCTTGCTTGATGTTTTTCTAATAGCCAAGAAATTGATAAAGTTGCATTCTCTGTTTGAGTCAATACACTGATGTGCTTACTATATCTGAGAATGAGACTTGCTAAATGAACGACTAAGTGCATCATATAAATTTCCTGGAAAATTCCTAAACCTAAGGAAATTCTCTACTCAGTCTGCAGAGGTGGTGTTCATTCTGTCTTGAGGTTTTCTGCTCTTTAGGGTTCACCCAGACACTCTGGTGCTTGCCTCTTGGAATTGTCACGTCATGCTTGTGTTGTCTCATCTTCTCTGTCTCTCTGCTTTTAAAAGGACTTCTTGGTGATATGAACAATTGGGGCAATGCAGACCTTTGAGACCTTCGGTTCTAGGGACAGTACTTCATTCTTTACCTCAACCAATAAGAGTTTCTCTAAGCTGAAGCCAGGTTCAAGGTCACATCCTGCAACAATTTAAAAGAAAAACATTCTGAACTCTTAGGGAAAAACAGAGAAAATTCACTGACTTTATTCAACCATTTCAAAAGCAACTTTTTGATTCTATGGAAGAAGACATATGTATTTATTTAGAATTATAGAAATGCAAAAACTAGGGCATGATTGTTTCTGTAGCAATATGTTGAGATGACCTAACAATGGAATTGCTAAATCAGAAAAAAAAAAATTCAGACCAGAGGGTAACATTTGTCACTGCTCAAGGCCAACTATGATTGTGGCCATTTATCAGTTTGATCCATTCCCATCGGAATGATTTTTCCCACTCCTTCCCTCTGGAGCATATATTTTTCAACTCAATAGGATTTATTGGCAAAAAAAGAATTCCTCCTAATGCAGGCTCATGGTTCCTTTTTGTTCATTCATGCCTCTCTTCTGCCTGTCACCCCTCCTCATCCATATGCATGTGACAATCCTACTTCTTGCCATCATCTTTATTAGTGGCAATTTTTGGTATTTGTGTTAAATAATTGTAATTATGTTGCGTTTCACCAGGCGCTCTAAACCTCTGCAAAACAAATTGTTATTTGTATGCTTTACCTTAATTTTGCAAATGGGGAGCTAAGGCACAGAAAAGGGAGATGTGACATTTTGTGTCCACATTGCAAAGCCAAGAAGAGATTCTAGGGCTCCCAACTTTAGAAGTTCACCCTAATGCATGGACTTCTCAGTAAGCAGATGTTTCTGCAAGAAATGCCCAGGCAGTAAATCATTCTGTTTCCATCTCCATGGAGTTATACACAGATGTGCCTGTGAGTTTGGCTTTGTTCTATATATTAAAGTATTTTTATTAAGTCTAAAGTTGACTTTGGATGATTTCTTTCACATTATAGCAGACCAGGTTTGGACTAGCAGTGTGTGATGAAAATTTTAGAATGTTCAGATTCCTGTAAATCTTAACTCAGAGTATCAAGATAATCAAGGCAAGAGTGATGCAAATTAATTCTGATAACACCACATGCATAATAGTCGGAAGTGTCCAACTAATTTTCTTTCAAATAAAAGACAAAATATAACATGTGTTTTAAAATAACCTTTCTGTTGAAGTGTAACACATTCAACCTATTTTACACATCATAAAGCCATATAATAAATCATGAAGTGTCCACATTAAAACTTGGTGGACTTTCACATAATAAACTCCCTTTTTAGATTTCCAGCACTCAATGAGCACCTGGCTCCCCCTTATCCAGTCTCTCCCCCCTCCCAGGCCAAGACAGGTTAGTTTTGTCCGCTTTTGAACCTCACGAGAAGGACATTGCATAGAATGTTCTCTTGCTCCTGGCTTCTTTTGCTCAGCAATTGAGAGATTCCCACACTAGAGTGTGGTTTGATTTATACATAGGAACTTCAATAAACTCTCCTTTTACTCCTGCCACTTCCCCAACTCATCTTCCGTGCTTGTCAGACATGAGCCCATCTTGCACCTATAGAATGAGGACTCACTGCCCTGAACCACGCCTCTGAGGGTGATGTAGCTTACAAAGAGGTGGAGAAAAAGAGATTGATTTGTGTTTAGTAACTAATGCTTCCTCCATGCTGATTTTGTTTCCATCTTTGCAGACAACAGGGATTTCTCTAAGTAGACCCTGGTGCTTTCAGAAGATTAGTGGTTACTTAAATGCTTAGCTAAATCAGCCAGGCAGAGAATCGTGGCCATGCTGTTAGAGCCAGTCTCTGATTCTCAACATGCCAAGCCTGCAAGGAGTTACCCCAAGAGAGATTACAAAATAGAAATCATTACACCAAGGGAGAGAGACAAATTCTGTCTTGCTGAGTGACCACAGGTTTCCAAATTAGGGATTGATGCATTAATGTCTTATGCAAGAGTGACCCTTAAGGTAGTGTGCTGTGTTCTTGCCACCCAGTGGATTCCAATATGACTATTAAGGGGAGGAAGCTTTTCAAAACCACAGGCAATCCACTTAATAAGCTAAACAAGTACCACCACATATCACGGTTCCACAAATCTTTTTTTGCCCTATGTTAGAATGTAAGAAATTCCATTTTGAGTCAAAATAAACATCCACCCAGGCCAAGATACTGACTGTATAATTCATCAGAAGAGCCAAGTTACTGTTCTTAATGTTATCACCCTAAAAATTTAGGCATATACACTCAATACCCTTAGCTCACCCTTGATAATTCCTTAAGTACTCGTTACTCATGAATTTATTTAAACCTTTCTTCAATCAAGACATAGTCCCCCTTGGGGCACTGAATTCTATTCGTTTAGCTACCAACTGTGTAAAGTGTACTTTGTTGTATTTTAATTCAAGCTGCCTTCTAAAACAATCCCTGTTAGATTAGACGCTGCACCGCTTGGCATATTTGTGACATCAAGAGCTCACGAGTGCAGTGCAAAGGATTTGAAAACACATTTCAGAATGTCCTGTGTTTCACTTTTTCCACTGAACCTATTTTTAAGTCCAGAATTATTCCTAATGTTCTTCCTTGAATAGTTATTTCTGTGACCCAGTTCCTACAAAGACACCCCAGTGTAATCTGTGTACCCCAAATAAAAATGGCATGATATCATGCCACTAATTTATTACTTTATATTTGTTTTCTTTCAAACACCTTTAAACATTTTGCAATTATCATTTACATAATGAGTTGAAACACCCATGTATTTCACAGAGAAAGAAATCATTTTCCATAATGAGGAGAGAATTATGGGAAATGGCTCATTTGTAGTTATATAGATATTTATTGACCAAGTTGGAAATGAGGCTATGATTTAGGGTACTAATCATGTCAGATCCTGAGCTAAATCCTTGACCACATTATCTTATAATTTACTAAACTGTAAGTTCTTATAACTCTATAAGGTAGACCCTGTTCCCATTTCATACATGGAAACACTGCAGTCACACAGATAGCAAATGAGAGAGCCAGGGTTCAGCCCGTTTGACTCCACTGCCTCTTCCCTGCCGGCCTTGGATCCTTGGGCTGGTGATGAGGAATATGGTTCTAGATTGAATACTTCCTCCCTGTATGACCTTAATGGTTTCATTTAGTCTCTTTGAATCTCACTCTCCTTTATAAGTTATGTGTGTATGAGCCCCAAGTCTCTTTCAGCTCTAAAATTTTGGCTATCCCTCCACATGCCAGTCTACTTCCACATTCTTCCTGCTGTCCTGCAAAGGACTGCTTTTATTAAAGCCAAGTCAAGACCAAGTGACACGGCCAATGGGTGACGACCTGTTTTGCCTTATGAGTGCAATTTTTTTCTTTTCTTTCTTTCTTTTTAAGAGAGAATCAACTTTATTTATTTTTTAATTTAGTTTCTGTTCTTCAAACACTTAGTCGTATATGTGGTGCTGGGGTTCGAACCTGGGTTCTCGCTCATGCCAGGCCTGCGCTGTAACTGCTGATCCACTGCTCCCACCCGAATGCATGTTTTTCATCACCAGTTACTATTTTTACCTTCTTGGAGATTTTGAAAACATGATTTTTCCCTTATGTTAAGGATTTTCCTCCACCTCTTTGGTAAATTCCCACCACTTTTCCTTCACTTCTAGATTAATTGCTATAAAAGTAATAACAAGAAAAAGAGTCTTAAAAGGATGTGGAGGGAGTGTAGTTGAACACTGTGCCTTCCTTTTGCGTGACCAGAGATAAAGAAGGGGAATGATATATCCATTTCCGTCATCTTTACACAGACACGAGAGGACCAGGTTCTTTAAGAATCTCTTTTAAGAATAATGACGCACCCTCACTGTTCTCAGCACCTTATAGAAGTTATTATTTGATCCTCAATCACCCCATTAAAAAAAAAAAGTGCTTCCACTTTCAGCATCCCACAGCTGAGAAGGCTAACAGAGAGATGAGTAAGTTGTCTTGCTTCCAGGCAGGGGCAAGCCTAGCTGCTCCTGCAGCCCATTCTTCATCTGTTCTCTGATTTGTAACCTCAAAATATGACCTAATTCACATCTTCTAATTATCAGTTACAAATATGCAGTTAGTAAGGCTGATGATCTTGTTTATTTTGAATTATAAAACCTCCAGTTATACTTCTACAGTTTGCCTACACTTAAGACCAGAAAAATAAATATACCTTGGACCATGCAACCAAAGCCAACAGCACGCCAGGGATGGAATGCTGTCTGCCCTTTCACTGCAGGCTGTGTTTGTTTGTCCAACAACAAGCCAGAGCCTCTGAAACCAGCCAGATGGCTTTACCGTAAGGCAGGGCACACACCAATTTAAGAGTTCTAGTTTGGTTCAATGTCATCAGAGATGCATAACATAAGGTAGTACACCTACAGGTAAACAGGAAGATGCTTTCACATTTACCTTTTTAAAAGCTGTATTGAAACTGCAGGAGCTGGAGCGGTGGCTCAGCGGTTACAGCACTTGCCCTGCATGCACAGGGACGCAGGTTCGAACCCCAGCACCACGTACACAACGAAAAGGGTTGGAGCAACAAAGGCCATGTGAAAAACTGAATAAAATTGATCCTCTCTTTCTCTCTCTCTCTCACTGTCCCTCCCTCTCTTCAAAATGAAAAAGCAAAGAGAAACTGCCCTGAAAATGTCTTCCCTGAAGGGCACAGCAACTATTACGCCAAGCGTTTGGAAATCATCGTGACCGTGCTGTGCTGTGCTGCGCTGTGCTGAGGTCATCATTCTGTCTTTTGTTCCATTCCAGGTGCATTCCATTTACTCTTGTTCTCTTGTAAAATACAGCCTGCTACTGAACACTTCTCGCCTGCAGAGAGACTGCAAACTGAAAGGGCTTGGGAATCAAATTCAAAATCAGGTTCGCAGAACCCAAGGACAAGTGACCTCAAAGCAGCATGGACAACCATGTAAAGTAGACTGTAGCCATTCATTAGTGGGGGGAGGGGGGCGCCAACCAGAGCAGTCAGTGCTTGTCGCATCTTTAGGTGGAACCAAAGTTCGAGTATTTGTGTTTTTAAAGGACAACCGAACCCAGAGCGTGGGAAGTGCTGTCAGCCAACAGACTGGGTGGGAAATCCACAGACGGTCCCAGGGTGTCTCAGTACTGCACAAGAGGCGACATCAGCTCTACACAGTTGTCTTTTGCTTTTGAAGAAGTGATTCCTAGTGGAAAGAAAACAGGAGACCTGTTCCAGGAGCGGGGATCGTGTTTAGACAGCTGGGACGACATCAGCCGTACAAACCTGCTTTTCATGGCAAACTGGACAGACACACGTGGCCCCTTCCTCTCTGGTACTTTGCCTGCTGTATGAATGAAGATTGTATTACTCTGGAAATATTTTACAGTTTACTATTGAGTGTAATTAAGAATATAATCATGTTATCGAAAATGGTATTTAACTCTGTTGTAGTTTCTTTAACATTCATGTGGATAAAAAGTCTATAATAAAAAAAAAGCCTATGAAGTAAGAGCTGTGTTCGTGTAAGTGCACATTTCCATGGGGGCAACTCATGAAAGCTGATGCTTTTTAAAATTGTTTTGTCATAAAATATTTGAATAAATTATTTTTAAAAGTAGAATTCCTTCAAAAATGATTATTAAAAGCTAAATTGACCTTGGGCCCTAGTTAGCGTATGGAGACCTCATCATCACGTTAGGATCTTTGTGTAGATAAAGTGATGTTCTAAATTCCTGCCAGGCCTTCTAACCGTGTTGGTGATGGTTGATGTTGTGATGTTACATCTAAGTCCATACATTCATGTTATACCAAAAATTCATAGATAGAAGAACCAAAGTAGCAATCCCCTTGTGAAAAAGTGTACCGTGGATGATTTCCTCACCTGAGATTACGGCCATTCTAACTGAAGATACATCTCAGTACAGACATCCCTTGACAGATGTCAAAAAGCATTTAAAATGCATCTCCATGATATTTAATACTTCCCCCCACCAGCTCTGTTATCACAAACTATCCAAAGAAGCTCCACAATTTTCAAGATAAATGTTTTTATCGTGGCTACAACATTTCGTCAGTTTTTCATTGCTCTAATAAAATACCTGAGATAAATCAACTTGTAAAGAGAAAAGGTTTATTTTGGTTCTGGTTTCAGAGGTTTCGGCATATAGTCTGTTGGCCCTGCTGCCTTGGGGCCTGTGACGAAGTACTACATCACGGTAGGGAGTATGTAGAGAAGGAAGCTGTTACCTCATGGCAGGCAGGAAGCAGAGAAAGAGCAAGAGGAAGAGATCAGGGGTCCGCTATTCCTTCCAAAGGCAGTGATCTAACTTCCTTTCACTAGGCCCCACACCCTAAAGTTTCCACCAACTCCCCAAAGCTTCACAGGCTTGGACCACATTTGCTACACATGGGCCTTTAGGGGTCATTCAAGATCCAAACTAAAGTACACGTTAACCAAAGGAAGGATGCTCATTTGTGATTTTATTCCTAGCTCATGCAGGACGGGAGCCATATCAGGGAAGGGTTGTAAACCAAATCCTGGAATTTGAGGACAGGATCTTATTGGCCACTAGAGGAAACTAATATGAAGATGCTGTGACAAAAGATACTCACTCTGGGGCTCGAGCAGTGGCTCAGCGGTTACGGCGCTTGCCTGGCAAGGACATGAGTTCAAACCCCAGCACCACGTACACAACGAAGTCTCAAAGCACCAAAAACCACATGAAAAACTAAATAAAATTGATTCTCTCTCTCTGTCTCTCCCTCCCTCCCTCTCTCTCTTTAAAAAAAAAAAAAAGATACTCACTCTGAGACACCCTTCCAGGAGCAGCTTGTATCTGTGCATGAGATGACACGTTCTTAAAACCAACCTAAAATATTATTCTCTTATTTCCAATGCAACCTGAAACATCTCAGAGTTATTAGTGCACAAATATCAGCAAATGGTTTTATAGCAAAAGGGAAATTAGAATCAGATAACTTGGTAACTATCACATCAGCCATGGCATAACTCTGAATTGGGTTAATGGCTGTGTCCAGTGCAGAAGGGACCATTGGCCTCTACTGCTGAGAATATAAAACTTCATTCATGACTTTCAGTTCTCCACCTAAATTCTAGGCTCCAGAGAAGTTCCCTGCACATATCTCCCCAAGGGCTAGAGAATTCCTATTGTCCTTATTCCCATGACCTCAGAGCTTCATTTCTTAATATATTTTTGTCAAACCCAGTTTATGCACCCTTTAAGTACAAGAACCTAATAATCTTCCCTGCAACCATAAAGTAATACATTTTGGGAAATCCAATATATGATACAGAAATGTATAGCTGGGTGTAGTGGTGCATGCCTGTAATTCCAGTAGCTCTGGAGGATGAGGCAGGAAGATAGCAAGTTCAAAGCCAGCCTCAGCAACTTAGCAAGGACCTGAGTAACTTAGTGAGACCCTGTCTCAAAAAAAAAAAAAAAAAAAAAGAGGTGGGATTGGGGTTGGGATCAGTGGTTAGGCACCACTGGATTCAATCTCCAGTACCAAAAAAAATTTTAAAGAAGAAAATGTGTCATTTACCTCTACGCATTTTCTCATAATCTAGTACTGCTTGATGCTTTTAAGCTGGAACAGAAAGAATTTCTTCCGAAAGCTGGATATGACTGGGTTATGGGAGCTGCCTTATGGATACAGACAGGACATCCATCTACACTGCTGCATGGAGCTAAAAATAAAGCCACTCTTCAGAAGGACGAGCAAAATTCTTGGCTCTCCAACATGACAGCAGAAAAACGCTGTGCTCTTTTGTTTGTCTGTATTTTCAGGTCAAAATTCCAAGGTCAACCCAAATACTAGCTAATGAGGAATGTAGGCAAACAAAATTTTCTATTTTAATTTCAAATTAAATTATAAGGTCAGAAAAGACCATATAGCAAATTAAAGCAAAAAAAATATGGTCCAACCAATCAGGTATTTTCTGTTGGGGCAAACTAGACACTTCAGACTGATGCTTTCGATCCTCAGAAAGCCTGAGTAATTGCGAGTCTGTTTGCCACAGGCAAGGAGAGAGGGACATCACATCCCAATTTCCTTAGATGCTGCAATGGTGGTGGCCTCAGCTCTGTGGAAAATAGAGGAAGAACTCTCTCCTGGCTACAGGGGGATATGATCAAATCGACAGGAGCTTTGTCATTTAAGAGTTAAGACAGCTTTGGTCAGCAATGAGGAAGATCAGAGAAAAGGAACACAGTGCACAGTAAGGATGTATGACCCTGTCACCTAAGGGGATCCTCAGGCAGAACCCAGGACCCAGGGGGTGAGCGCCTTTGTCTCCTGCTTCCGAGATAAGTGCACAAAGCTAGATCATCTTACAAGATTGCACAGACACCCCAAATCATGTTCGTCATTATATCCTCTTTGGTGGAGAGGTTTAGGATATTTTGACTCACCATCTTCTATTATTTAGCACGGTTCTAGCATGGTATGCACAGCATTTTTACCAAATGAGTGGACAGATCTCATTTATTTTTATTTGTGCCAATCTCCGCAGCAGATCATTTCACTGTTGTTATTTTAAACTCTCTCTTAACAAGTGTTGACATTTTCTTTGTTTTCAAATGACCATATGTGGCAAATTGCTAGTTGTCATCCATTAGGATCCTTTCTCAGGTGGCAGTATATTTAAATAAAAGACGACCTTCCCTGGACTTACTTGCGGTTAGATATGGTCAGTGACCCTGTTCTGGCCAGTGGGATACGGATGTTTAACATCATCTTCCAAAGGCATGAGGTCCTACTGTTTATATAGCATTTGCACACTGAGAAAACACACCATTGACCAAAAAGTGGGGTGACAGGAAGTAAGCCCATTCCTCAGCTCCAGGATGTGATAGGCTGAGGACACAAGTGCAGCAAGGTACTCAGGTGACACCCAAATTTGAGAAAACACACCATTGACCAAAGAGTGGGGTGACCGGAAGTAAGCCCATTCCTCAGCTCCAGGATGTGATAGGCAGAGGACACAAGTGCAGCAAGGTACTCAGGTGACACCCAGATTTGAGCTGGAAACCCCACACCAGGGTTAGGAGAGAAGAGCTAAGGCTTTCTACCAGCATCTTGACTCTAGTTTTGATTTTTGTTCTGAAATGGAGTTTCAGTTTGAAGAGGAGGGATGGAAAGAGAACTGGTTTTGATCTTAGAAAGGTGCTGGAAAACTCTGAGAACTGAAAACGCCTTTCTGCAGATGGCCATGTATTTCCATACCAGAAAGAAGATACAGATAATTTAGAAGTAATGCATTCAACGTTCCTAAAGTAAATAATCATTCTGAAAAGCCTTGACTTCGTACTGCATTAAGAACTTCCCTGAAAGCATTGTTAACGCCTGCAGATTTCAAATAATAAAACTCATCTTCCTCATCAAACTTTTACATCATCTCACTGTTAAGGACAGCGGCTTCCTGGATGACTGTTAATGATGGTTTTCTTTATTATATTTTAGACCATTTAGCAAAGTTTATTGATTTATACTTCCTTGTAATTAGTTGTAGTGATTAAAATAGCTTTTATGGCCCTTTAGGGATTGACTTTTTAAAAGAATTTACATTTTCGCCAAATTGTGTGCTTTAAAACATGGTTAAATACTGTTTGGATTCTAAACCATCATTGGTGAAACTGTGATTTTATACATAGCTGTTTTCTCCTCCTCTACTTATCTGGCACTATGATACAATTACTTGGCAGCCAATAATAATAACAACAGCCAACTTTCATGGAATGTCTACGGTAAACTGAACATTGTGCTAACTGTCTTAACGCACATTTAATATTTCATTTAATCCTTTCACAACCCTATGAAATAGGGATGATTTAATTGAAACTTGGAGTTAAGGCACTCAGCTGATAAGTGGCAAACCAGGAATTCCAATATAGGACCACTGTGACTTCAAAACCTCTGCTTTTAACTACTCAACTCCACTGCTCACTGCCAAATGAACTAAGCAGAACCCCATCTACACGTAAGTGTCTCAGGAGTCCCTAGGTTGACATATTTTGAAGGGTATTGGAAGACCTCTTACTAACTTGCTTGAAGCTAAAATTCCACTCTGAGCAAGATTCCTGGAAAGATAAACACTCCCAAGACAGTGTTATTCAAACAGTGGTCTAAAAAGTGCTAAAAATATAAAACTCTTAGAAGAAAACATAGGAGTGTGTCTTCATGACCTGGGGTTTCTTACACAGACCCTCAAAAGCAGTAGAGACAAAAGAAGAGACTAGATAAATTGGACAGTAATGTACCAGGGTTCCAATCTCCCTCCAGCTTCACCAATGCTTGTTACTGCCTGTCCTTCTGATAATAGTCATCTTAGTGGTATAAAATGGTATCTCAGTATGCTTTCAATTTGCATTTGCTGAATGACTCATGGTGTTAAACATCTTTTTGTGTGTTTCTTGGCCACCTGTATATCTTCTCTGGGGAAATGTCAATTTAGATATTTTGCTCATTTTTTAGTTGGCTTTTATTATTAAGTTGTAAGAGTTCGGGGCTGGAGCGGTGGCTCAGTGGTTACGGAGCTTGCCCAGCATGTGCAAGTACACGGGTTCAGACCCCAGCACCCACTTAGACAACTAAGTGTCAGAACAACGAAAGCCATGTGAAAAACTCAATACAAATTGATTCTCTCTGTCTGTCTCTCTCTCTCTCACTGTCCTTCTCTCTTTAAAAAAAAAGTTATAAGAGTTCTTTATATAACTACATGCAAATACCTTATCAGATAAATTGTTTGCAAAATACTGGTAGACATTACTAGTAAATGCATAGAGATCAAAAGCAGACTGGTGGTTTCCAGGGTATAGGAGGAAGGGAAGAATTAGGAGAGCCTCCCTAATGGATTCAGAGCTTTCTTTTGGAGGAGTGATAACAATGTTTTAGAACTATATAGATGGGTGGTTTCACAACAGAATAACGAACAAGCTAAATGTCACTGAACTGTACATTTTAGAGTGATTAATTTAGTTAAATGAATTTCACATTGATACAAGAATGCTTAGAAATAAATATACCAGAGATATGTAAGACCTGTACACTAAAAAACACAACATTTTTGAGAGAAGTTTAAAAGACTTTTTTTAAAAACTAGGGAGAAATACTGTGGACCATGGGATGAAGAGCTTATTATTTTTAAAATGTCCATTCTCCCTGATATATTCACAGATTCAATACACTTCCAATCAAATTCCCAGAAGGACTTTTGAGAGGAATTGGCAAGCTGATTCTACAGTTTAAATGTAAGTGCAGCTGGATGCAGTGGCACATGTCTGTAATCCCAGTGAACAGGAGGCTGAGGCAAGTTCAAGTTCAAGGCCAACCCCAGCAAGTAAGTTGCTTAGTGAGGCTCTAAGCAATTTAGAGAGACCCTTTCCAAAAGTAAAGAATAAAAAGGGCTGGAGATGTGGGCTCAGAGGTTAAATGTCCCTTGATCAACCTTATTTATTTACTTATAAATTAATAAATATGCCAAAGATCTAGGGTATCCAAAGTATTTTTGAAAAAGAAGAAGGTTGCAGGAATTTACATGATTTTAAAATGTACCGTAAAGCTATTGCAATCATCACAGTGTGTTGCCTGCCTTAACAACCAGCAAAATACATTCTGTATCTGAATAGAGTCCAGATATAGACCACTCTTATATTCACGCTTGATTTTTAACAAAGGTGCCTAACTAATGGGGGAAAATATCTTTTCAACAAAGTCATATTGAAATAATCTGCAACCTTCATGAAAAAAATAAATCTCAGACCATATATAAAATTCAACATGAGACTGATGATAGGCCTAA